>APFE031334983.1:0-62619 GCA_000404065.3 Pinus taeda
ATCTACTCAAAAGAGTAGTCCACTGGTACCATGCACATGCATCTAGCCATCCAAGAGAAAGGTGAACCCTCGATTTCGTTGGTGCCTCGCTCGCTTGAGATGGAAATTGACCGTGGTAGCTCTTTTGTGTGGATGTGTAGTAGGTGGATCTTCGCTCCTCTCTATCTGTCCTGCGAGGGTTGTTGTCCTTGTGGCTAATTGGTTGCCATCTTGATGGTCGTCTTGCAGGGTGATGTGGGTGATGATATGTTGAAGTTTTAACCCACGGTGTCTTTTTCTTTACTTCACCCCTTACTGGAGCCTGACTGTTATGTTGTGGTGCCTTCTGTGGTGTCTTATCTTCCAATATTACTTCTACCACTGAGCCCTCATCTGATGTATCAGCACCTGTAACCTTTTCTGCTTCAGCCTCTGTTTGTATTTGATTCTCAATCATCACTAGTTCATCATCTGATATGTCAGTCCCCGAAACATCTTTTGCTTCAGTTTCCATGTACTCTACCTGTTTATTGATGGAAATATCATGTAATGCAATTTTCTTCTTTTTATACTAGAACTTCAGGGATTTCTTCTGCACATTAATATTGATAGTACCCACTGATTCCATCCATGGGTATCCCAAAAAAACATCCATATTATCCATCTCCGAAGTATAAAAATCACCATGTAACACATACTTATCCATAGAAATCTTCAAATCCTTGTACACTTGAACATCATCATCATCCACTTGTGTGTTTTCAATGTGTTTTGCTGAAATTTGCAATTTTTTTTCCAAGTTGACATTTATGAGATTTTGCTTGCAACTCGAATTTATAAACACAATGATTTTCTCCTTCTGAATCAATCCATGAACCTGCAATAAGGAGATACCAGCAGAAAATAACCCTTTAGGTTCCTTGGTTTCCTTCTTTCCTGTAAAAATAAAATCTTTGCTAGGCTGTGTGTCTGTCTGTGTGAGCTTATCCACAAGATTAGCTTTACGGTCAAAGTGGTCCATAAGAGCTTTTGTGAATTTGTCCCAAGTCAAGGGCCTTCGATAGCAACATTGATGCCTTTGCCACCATTGCAATCTTTCATTGTCCAAGTACATTGTTCCCACACTCAGTTGAGTCTCATCATCCATGATGTAATTCAATCTAAAACATTTCTCCATTTGTGCTAGCCATTTGGCTGGATGAGAGCCATCAAATGGATACAAGTCCCTCAAATTCAGATCTAGGCCCGTCATCACAAAAAAATTGGCGAAATTTTGAAATTGTCACAGTTTAGTCAATATTGTTCAGAATCCCTATTATAACCTGTTTCTAGAAATGAAACAACCATTCTGCATCTACCCATGTGATAGAAATTCTGATTCAGACACTAGAATTTCAAATATGCGCTGCAACTCTCCTGCCGTCACCAAAATTTATGCAAAAAAAGTTGATTTTAAATCAACGATATCTCCCTCATTCGGACTCTATTTGACTGATTTTTTTTTGAAATTGGGTATTTTTTCACAAAGAATCCAGATCTGTAATTAGATTTTATAAATCTTGCACCAGGACATCCAGATCTACGCTGCAAACTTGCTGCCCGGACATATTATCTGCAACCCCACTGATTTTTAAATCAGCGATATCTCCTTCATCCGGACTCCGATTTGACCGTTTTTTTTTTTTTTTTTTTTTTTATTTATTTTTTTTTTTTTTTTTTTCGGTTTTTTTTTCACATAGAATCCAGATCTGCAATTATATTTTGCAGATCTTGCACCAAAATGTACATATCTGATCTGCAAACTCGTCGCCCCCGAAATCCTAAAAAAAAAAAAAAAAAAAAAAAAAAAAAAAAAAAAAATAATATCCCATTTTTTTGCTCAAGAAAGTGCTATGATACCACTTGTTATAGCTATGATACCACTTGTTGTAGCTCTGATACCACTTGTTATAGATCTAACCCAAAGCTATAACATGTAGCTTACATGTTTGCCATATGTTTGACAAAATGCCTAGTATGTTCTGCTTAGTCTAGGTCAAGTTTTTTGTTCAATTTTGAATGTTTAGCTTTGCTTTCATGTCAATAATGATTCTAAGTAGTCTCATGAATTGCTGGGAAGTGGTTTAGAGGCTGACTTGGAATTGTGGCTTAGATCTCAAGACCGCACCCTCTAAACTGGACAATTTGGGTCACAACCGCACTCAAGCAATGTTGTGCATGTGGTTGGAGGCCTTCAACTGCACTCAGGCCTTATCATGCATGTGGTTAGGAGCCTAGGTAAGTGAAAAGGATCCCCAACTCAAGGTTTGGTAACCTGGGGTGATTCTTTGGTCCCCGAGTGTCCTATAGCACTGAGAGATGTTGTCAGTTGTCAGTTTGTGGTTAGTTTGTAGGACCCACTTCCTTAACTGGAGCTTGGAGGTTGATTCATGTCACAGTAACTCTTTCTCTCATGTTTACCCTAGTAGGTCGATGAAATAGGGTAAATGTGGAAGGGGGCATTACAACAATAACCACAATGATGATAATGGAAAATTTCCAAGTGATTGTTTGGATTTCATGATAAGGTTCTTGGTGGCTTATTTTCTAGATTTCTTGTTTGACTTCCATGCTAAGGTTCTTTTTTGTGTTTGTCTCTAGTGATGTTTTACATTTGGATGAAATTATATATATTGTGAAAATTCCTCGAAATGCAACAACTGGAAATTATTCTTCTAACTGGTCAATTATTAAGCAGTTTATTTGCTACAACAAATAATGAATAATTCATAATGCAATTCTTCACAAATAAAAATTACGTTGCTGAAATAAAATATGCAGAACTAAGAAATTTAGAGCAATCACACAAACAAATTGACACCATTATTTTTGGATAATTTTCCCGAGAAAAACCCAATGCAGGAAAAGTGATGCAGTAGATAAGGGTTTTATTATTATGCAGTAGTAAATCTGAGTACAATAATTTGGATGCCAAAATGGCAATCCAATCTGAGAGAATCATTGGAAAAATTATTATGAGGATTTTTCCTCACCCCACAACTCATCTCAACTCTTGAAACTATCTCTCAACAATTCCACTTCCTTCTATATCAGCCTCTACGTAGTTCTTCTGCACGATTTGCTACTACTACCTCCTGAAACTCCAAAAAATCTACATCTTTGCTTCTCTCTGGCTCTGGAACTAATTCGTTGGCTCTCTTGATCAAAATCTCGACCACGAGCTACTAAATTGACTGCTCCTCCAGCTAGATCAAACTGCTCTGTTGCTATTGCTTGTGCAATCCCTAATCTAGATGATTAAGTCAATGCCTCCTATATAGCATAAGGCTTCCTATCTTCCTCTTGTCTTGGCACTGCTCCTAGAGTCGTATCAAATGCATCAAAGGATATATGGAATGACCATTTCCAATTTGGGCCTCTCAATATTGGTGTTGTAAATAGTAATTCTTTTAATTCTACAAAATCAACATCACATTGATCAGTCCAATCAAGCTCTACATGTCCTATTAATGAATATAAAGATGTTGCAATTTTGGAAAAGTGAGCTACAAAATGATGATAGAAAGCGACATAACCAAGAAAAATGTGTATCTCTTTTGGTGTTCAAGGAATAGGAAGTTTAAGAATTACTTCAATTTTTGTCGGATCTACCTTAATACCTGCAACAAATATATAGTGTCCCAATACTACGCCTTTGGTCATCATCATATGACCTTTTTCATTACTTAATCATAATCTGGCAACTATACATCTAAAAGGAACCTTTTTCAAATTACTTAACGCTGCATCAAATTCATCGCCATAAGGCGTAAAATCATCCATATAAAGTTAAATACCTTGATTAATTAGATCGGGAAATATGCTTAGAATTGCTCTTTGAAAGGTTGTAGGGCATTACAAAGACCAAATGAGAGGACTCTGTATGCAAATGTTCCCTAAGGATGGGTTATTGTGGTTTTGTCTTGATTTTCTCGAGCAATGTAAATCTGATTGTATCCACTAAATCCATCCAGGAAGGAAAAATATTTCTTTTCAGCAAGGGTATCAAGGACTTGATCTATAAATGGAAGAGAAAAATGTTCTTTCTATGTGGCCTTATTTAATTCCCCGTAATACACACAAATTCTCCATTTTTCATTCTTTTCAGGAACTATAACCAATGGTGAAACCCACTGTTTGTCAGATTTGGGATATATAAAGTTAACATCAAGCAGTTTCTGGAGTTATTGTTTAACTACATCCGTGAGGTGTGGTTTCAGTCTCCTTTGGGGTTGACGAAAAAGGGTAGCCATCTCTCTCAAGATAAATGTGGTGTGTGCATAATTGTGGATTAACACCCTTCATATATGCATAGTCCCAAGCGAAATATTGTTTGTGTTTGGAGAGGACTTGAATCAGTCATTCACGTTAAGAATCTGTAAGGCCAACATTAGTATTTAATATCTTTCTGGTCTCAATTTCAATAGGAATATTGTTATGGACCACCGTCGTAGGGATGGAATCACTCGTGGGTCCATCCATAGGATCAACTTGGGCCTCGTTATCCAAAACTACCCCCAACATTTGACAATTTGGATGTTCAACAATAGATAGTTTACTGATGAAATTGTTAATAGTATCGTCTTCGTTCTGTTGTTTAACAGTAAAGGCTTTAGTGAGGACTGACGCAAATTAGCTTTCTCATAATCAGGAGAAAGCCATATTGAATTACCAATCTCCTTGCTGGGTTTAGCTGGTGTGTAAAGAGTGAGACTTTTAGTGGTAGTTCTCTTTGTTATTGTCATATTTCTAGTTTAACATCCAATATACGCATTGGTTGTGGCAAGCCGAGGTCTTCACAATATAAGAGGGTGTCTGTCCAATTTATCTCTAGCATTGAGAACTAGAAAATCGGTTGGGTACTCCCACGAGACTACAGAGACAATGATATCTTCAAGGGCTCACTATGGTTTAATTACGGATTTGTCAATTGATTCCAACGTAATTGGGGTTGGTTTTAATGTATCCAATCCAAGAAGGATGTAGACTTTAAGTGTTGTGATATTGATGGTAGATCCTATATCTACCAGAGTGTTTGGGAAACTAACACCATGCACCTGAACTGTAACTACAAGATCCTCGTGATCATCATATTTTGCATAAATTTATTTTCCTAGGATCATATCAGATAATTTTCCCACCACATGAACGGTAGGAGGATCATTAGGTTTTCTCCCGAGACTTCTAATGCATAGTTCTCTAATGGTCTTTACGTAAATAGATACATTCTTAATGGCTTGAAGAAGGGGGATTTTGATCAAAGGTTATGTAACTATCCTATCAAGTCAAATTCAAGATATATTGGTAACTTCTTTATGATCAATCTTTTCGGAAACAAAGGAGCAACAACTGTAACGTTTGTTATTTTTTTATCTCTGATAGGTTCACCGATTGGTTCTGCTCCACCGTAAGTTGCAATAGTCGAAGGTTTTTAGGATTGGGTCCGCTCTTTATTATGTTTTGTACTTTTTAATTATTCAAGGTTTGTTGGAGAATTTTTGTAACAATTATCCACCCTGACCTTAATTGGATCTCATAACGTTCCATAAAAGGGGGACAACAATACGAAGTATCAACAATTTCAAGAATTTGTACTAGTATATTCTTCGGATTTCGATTATGTTGTGCGGGCAACTGTGGTCATAATGGTGGTAGAGTGTTTGAAGGTAACTAGAGTGGTGGTTGTGGCGATGGTTGTGGTTTTGGAAACACTCATAATGATTGGTTGATAGGGCCAGTGGGACGCTACCAATTATGGGGCCACATTGACCCTTGAGGAGGCTGATTCACCCATTGAGGATGATATGTAGCATTTTTTGGGTTTTACCAAAATGACCCAATATTTTGTTGATTTTGCCATGAAGGTCCAGAAAATTGATTGATATGGCCACGATGGTGAAGGATATTGTTTTGTTTGCCAAGATGTGCCAAGATACTATTGCCTTTGCCATTGTGACCCAAAATATTGATGTTGATTGTATTCACTAGAAAAAAAAACATAGAAGGTTCTTGTGTCATAGTTGGGGGCCAAGACTACCATTGTCGCTACTAAGCTTCTAGATATGTTGGTTCGGGTTCCTCTTTAACTTCCTTAAAAACAACTTTTAATCCTGGGAGAGATGGATAGTGGTCGGTCCAATGTTCTTTTGCATAAATAACACAGACTTCTATTGCATCCAATGAACATTCTTTACAGCAATGCTTCCATCAATAATGAGGATATAAAATTGCCAATGCCTATTTCATTTGAGCCTACTTTTGTTTCTACTGCAAGACGTCCAATTGTGTAGTCATTATGCTTAATATATCATTTTTAAAAGCTTCTAACAGATTACCAATTTCTACACGTGTAATTCCCCCTCCTATACCCCTTCTGGCTCTTCTTAGAGGATCATGTATGCCACGTCTACCTCTTCCGCTTCCACGTGAACACTTATACATAATTTGATAATATCATCATAATCATCCTGAGAAAGATCTCCCTGCCCCATTAGATTAAGTGTTTCCAACCATTCATCCTTCATTCCTCTAATTAAGGCCGCTTTTATTACTTATTTTGGAAGATTAGTATAAGGTGATTTTTGAAATAATGCTGGAACCTTTCTACATGTTCTTTTAGAGTTTCATCTTATTCATAAGTAATTTTGAATATTTCTTCTTTTAGATCTTTAGATCGATATTAATCCTAGTACTTGGTGAGAAAGACTTGTTTCATTCCATCCCATGAGTTAATGTTACCACCTGCAAATCCCATAAACCATCATAGAGTTGTTCCCTTCAAAGTAGAAGGAAACAACTTCAATTTTTGAGGATCAGTGGTGTAATCACATCCCTGATACAAAACATCATATTCAAACAAAAATGCATTTGGATCTTCTAAGGCCAACCCATGAAATTTAGGAAGACCATGAAGAGGAATAACTTTCGTTGGTGCACTTGCTTGAGGATTGACAATAGGAAACTTTATCATTGAAGTTTGTGTGCCTGACACCTACCCTACCATTTGATTAAAAATCTGCCAAAACCCTCAGGAATCCCGAAATCAGGAGGTACTAACTGAAAAAGGCCAGTAGGTGTTAAAATTTGAAACTGGGGCCAAATTCCACTTTGGACATCTCATTTGATGGAGATGGTGATTTCATTGAATTCCTCTTTTTGAGAGGACCAAAATCAACCTAAAGATCATCTAATTTGGACAAGGGAAAGTATATTTTTGAATTATGAGCCCACATATGCATATTTTATCAGTTCGGCCTTAAATCCAATTGGACCCCCTTGGAAGGCATTAAATGCAAGTGACCTCTACCTCATTTGGACACCATCATGGATCATTCTTATATTCCCTTTCTTGTTTTTGGGTTGCACAAGTCTAAGGTAGGTTCGTGGAGAAATGGGTTTGCTCGAAGGTGAAATTGCAAGGTTTGAAGCTCACGTGTATTTTTCTAGAGTCTTGTTTCTCAGTCGCAGGCTCACCAAAGAACAAATTTGACTAGTCATTGGCTTGCACGCTCAAGAGAGCAACTGAAAGCTCCCAGTCGCTCGCATGCCCACTTCCTCCCAACGACTGAGACTTAAAGTTGTATTTTTCTGTTGACCGAAGTTTTCACTCATTGATCGCAGTGTTCAACAGTTTCCCACACATAGTGACAATTCATTATAGGCTTTTGAATAAAGGTTTTTGAGTATGAGCATGGTTGGCTTCATCTCATGGATATTGTTTAGTGATTTTTTGTTAGATAGTTGAATGGATGAAGATATGGATCATTGTACTCTCTTTTGTTGAATCATTTAAAGACAATCTAATAAGAAGAATAATGTGAAAGGGTTTTCCCCATAGTGGGTTTTGCCCTTGTCTCTGACCAATCCTGGTGTCTTTATGTGAATTTTTTTCTTCTATTGTTGATTTATGTTTCGTTGCATTGATGATGGTATTGTTCTTTCGATATAGTTGCATATGTTGTTGAATAATGATGTAAATCTGAATAATGTTATGATGTTATGGGGTGAATTTAATGTGTAAATGAAGAAATGCAATTATCAAAGCAAAAAACAGTATAGCCCTAAGAAAAATTAATATGGTATCAAAGGTGGGTTGAAGAAAAATCATTGAAGATCACCCCTACAGAGACACCTCTAATGGAAGCAAGAAAATATGGTGGAGACCTAAAATAATGCTAGGGTTCGAAGGAAACCTTAGGCAATTTGTGTATTGAGGTTTTATGGATACTATGAGGTTAGGGTTTGAGAGAAACCTTGGTTGTGGCAAAGATTTGAGATATGAAATATAGAAACCCTAGCATGTTCAATGTGAAGATGCTCAAGCACTTATGACGTATTTGATGAAGCCCTAGATGGGATAATCTCTATTATGCCTGGTTGTTGATAAAGTTGGTGGAAATATTGAAGGACAATGGACAATGATGGCTCTTGAAGGTTGCTTTAAGAGGGAGATGATCACTTCTCATTGAAGATAAATACTTTCTGCTTTATCATGCTCCTTTATGTCTTTATTTTTTTTTAGACTTATGGATCTGATTATTGTTTTGATTATTACTTATGCTTCTGGCATGTATATTTGAGTATTTGGATGCTTATAACATCCTGATGAGTTGTGATAAGTGGATCCTTCTCGAGGATCATGGATAGTGTAGGAAGAGAAGAACTAGCGTTGGAAAAGGGAAAGAGGCACTTGATGAAAAGTTGACAAAATGATACAACTGCTTATGTTAAATAAGAAGGTGCACATGTATTTGAATACTACAAGGTGCATATGATATATTGTTTCAATGTTATGTTTTAGCTGCAATATACATGACAAGGTAAGCCCTACAGTATTATGAGAATGTCTCCTTCACAAATGGCTTATGCATGCATATGAAAGTGATTTTGATGCATGGTACTTATGATGAAATGGTGCACTTGGTATTGAACCAGCATCTTACTTCTTAGACATGATGAATTTCTTGATTCTATTAAGCTACTTAGAAATAATGATTTTTGATATATTGATGTTTAGCTAACATCTACTATTTTGGATATCTTGATCTACTAAAGAAGGTTTGCACATTGATTCTTATATATGATAGCTTGACATTGTTGATAATGCTTGTGATAAGTATGATAACCATGATGATAGAAGTATTGATATTTAAGATCTTTTATTGACCATTGTTAAGTTTTGATGAGATTAGTAATTATGACATATGGTAAAATAGAATGTCCTAACTTGATGGATTGAGTTATCTGATGAAGAAGTGATGTTGTGATCATGATTCTTGAAGTATACTCCTATTAGCTATTTGACACTAACCCTTGATGAAAGATTGATGACATGATGTAATGATGAAGTAACTGATGCTAATGTGTTATGACCATAATGAATATATGTGTTAGAACTGTATATGGTTTGATTTTATGTTCTAATAGTTATGCTAATGCATGATAGTATTATAGACAGGTCGATGACTTGGATAAAGGTTGAAAGGGCTGCTCATTAAGAGGGATAATCTTTTCATAAGATCCCTACATCTATTATCATTTGCATTATATGTATAGAAGATTATTTATTGTTGAAGTAAGATTTATGGACATGAATAGACAAATATATGATATTCTTGGTCTGCAACAAAATTATGGTCTAAGAAGAAAGACATTTCCTTACTCTAAGCCTCAACCGCGAGGAAGAAGCATATGGGTGCAATTATGCTTATAGGACACAAAAGTGAAGCTTTATGCATGAAATCAGAACTTCACCTGAAAGATGACAATCCTACAGACATGGAGTTTTCAACTGAAAGTTCTATGAGCAGGGAAGTTTGAATATTTGACTTACTATAGAGAATGTAAATGCGTTGACTAAACTTGTGTTTGCAAGGGACCATAATATGCGTATTAATATTTCATTATTGAGGCTTGTGTATGTCAATATTTGATAACAATTGCAAGGGTTTGACTAGATTTGGCTGATTGATATAGATGAGCAGTGTTTAGAGTTTTGACATGATGTTTGATAATGATTAGAATTTTGACTTGATGTTGAGATATGTTTTGGGCTATAGATCTCACTGTGTTAGCAAATTTGGGTTTTGACCTGATGACTAATGATTTGATTTGATGACTGATGATTTGCCTTTATAACAATGCAAAATGGGCATAGTGATTTTCAATGACTTATTGGTATTCAATAGATATTCTACATTGACATCATTAACTTTGACACATTGATTGAAGTATAAACATTTGTGATTCAATATGCAACAATCTCATTATGAATAGATGAAACTTGTATGAATGAAACTCATCGTTGTGTATCCATTCATATTTAGTAGAAAAAATGATTCATGCTATGATCATGAGTATGGCTTGATAAAGTTTGATTGAATAATGCTAGGTAAATAAAAAGGTGTTGTAACTTGACATTTGGATATGAAGTCTACCGATCACTTGGTCCAAATAATTTGTTAAAGTGATATTGATGAATTTGATATTAGTTTTGATGTGGCATCTAAACTTTGATAAGTTGACTTAGTTGATTTTATTGCACAATATTGATATGTGTAAGGTAAAACGTTTTGCTTTGGTCAAGTGATATGTTTTCAAAAAGCATTGTATGAAGTAAGATCCGTTATCCTGATATGTTCACATTGATAATTATCTGGTGAAGGCAAGATGATGCGTCTATCCAAACCTCTACTTCAAAAGTGGTCCAAGGTATGACTTTGATTTTGGTTTTATATATTGATGTTCTATTCTTGACATGAAATGAGCCTTTGAGTGATCAAGTAAGAGGTAGATGGCCTCTGAAGTTCGAAATGAAGAATCATGGCATGATGTATTACATCTTGAAGTTGGGAAAAGAAAATCTAGACAATGAAGCTATTAAAGAAAGTGGAAATGCAAATCCTTGGACACTCTGATCAAATTTCAAGAAATTATGAAAATATATTGTTGAACCTAACTTGGCAATTGGTAGTTGATTGAAGCATTGATGTTCCATGTGAACACCAGTCCGCTTCATAGACATTGAGTTAATGTCGAGCTCACTTCAAGAGATTTGCATGGGATGATCTATTGGTCTAAGACAGTCTTCCTGTGATATGTGACTGCATGGATGTACTGATGTTGTTTGGGATCTTTGTTGATGAGATAACCACACTTGGGTGTTGCCTTAGTATGAGATCTACTAGGATGTTTTGGATGAGAAGTCCGTAGGAGAGGGAAGATGAATATGGTATCCTTTTTGTGATATATATATATATATATATATATATATATATATATATTATATATATATATATATATATATATATATATATATATATATATATTTGTTCTGATATGATATTTGATTTGATGACCTGTATGAATAGGAGATTGCTACTACTGAGACATGATGATTACCAAATATGAGCACGATGATATATTTGAGATCTATAGAGAGCATCGCTGATCGAGGGCACTTAGCCAACTCTTCCCCCCTGTTTGAGCTCCCAGTGTGTGGAATTGAGATGGAGGGCTCCTAGAAATGAGATATCTTTGGACAATAGGGTATCACCCCTATTTGTTACCCATAGGGTTGGATATCTTGCTCCCCTATCTTGGTCTTTGCAAATTATACCCTATTTGGCATCATACCCACAAGTCGGGTTTGTTTGGATTGTCCCTCCCCGTTTGGCCAATGGGTTGAGGAGGCTTGAGGCATGTGATCCTTACCATTTGGTAAGTCAAGTATCTAGCCCAAGCTTCGATTACGATGCAGGTGTTCTACCACATGACTCTTGAGGGTCATTGTTGGGAAGATCGATAGGCAATAGGATGGGTTGAGATGTGCTCCCCTATATCACCTATTGGTTGTTATGGGGTTGTAGATGTTTAACTCCCCCATGAGATTTCGTGTTGAGATTAAGATCCCCAATGTTGTTTTGGATTGAGCTAAGCTCTCCGTTGTTGATGTGGGTCGTACATTTGGCCCCCCGCTAATGTTTCCCGGTTGGTAGCATTAGGCTCCTCGTTGGAAGAGATTCCAGGTGGTAGCAGTGGCTCCCTGATGGATAGATGGTGGTAGATTGTTAGGTCCCTATATTATTAGTGTAGCCCCTTATTGTGATTGGTGCAACCCACTTATTATATTGTTATGCCGATGTAGACCCCATATTGTTATTATTGTGCCCCATAGAAGCCCAATATTACTATTGTTGTGTCCTTACATTATTATTTTTATGTCGACTTTGATTATATTGTGACCCCTTAGACTCCTATAAATAGAAAATAGGTCTTGTCATTTGTATCATCCAATAATTGTTCATTTGTGTAATGTAAAGGAGGTTGCCCCCTCAAAGAGGCTGATTTTGAAGTCATTGATCTATCTTTTCTTCTATTTTGTGAGTTGGCTGCATAACATATATTGAGCTCCCCTCTAATGTCAAATTCTTCTTATTTTAGATTTGAGAATGTTCAACATATGAGCATGGAAAATCAAGAGATAAGCAAGAATAAGCAAGAGATGGATCGAGATGAACAATGACAATAAGTGATGATGAGATACTTGAGATTGGATATGATTTGATGATAGGAAACACATGACATGATGCTGGTGGAATTCTCCCTAGTTGAGAGGGAGTGTTAAAATTCGCAACTATGGCCAAAATCTACTTTGGACAACTCATTTGATGGATATGATGATTGCATTGAATTCCTCTTTTCGAGAGGACCAAAATTGACTCAAAGATCATATAATTTAGACAAGAGAAAGTATATTTTTGAATTATAAGCCCACATGTGCATATTTGATCAGGTCGACTCTAAAGCAAATTGGAACCCCTTGGTAGGCTATAAATATAAGTGACCTCTACCTCATTTGGACATCGTCATGGATAATTCTTCTATTCTCTTTCATGTTTTTGGCTCGCACAAGTCTGAGGCGGGTTCATAGAGAAATGGGTTCTCTTGAAGGTGAAATTGCATGGTCTGAAACTCATGTGTATTTTTTCTAGGGTTTTGTTTCTTAGTCGCAGGCTTACCAAAGGACAAATTCGACTAGTTGATGTCTTGCAGGCTCAAGGGAGCAACTGAAACCCCCCAGTCACCTGCATACCCACTTCCTCCCTACGACTGGGACCTAAAGTTATATTGCTTTCTGTTGACCGGAGTTTTCGCTCATTGACCACAATGTTTAGCAGTTGATCGCAGAAAATGACAGTTCATTACAGGCTTCTGAATCAAGGTTTTGAGTATGAGCATGGTTGGGTTCATCTCATGGATATTGTTTAGTGATTTTTTTGTTGGGTAATTGTATGTATGAAGATATGGATAATTGTACTCTCTTTTGCTAGATCATTAAATGACAATCTCACAAGAAGAATAATTTGAAAGGGTTTTCCCCATAGTGGGTTTTTTCTCGGTCTCTGACCAATCCTGATGTCTCTATGTGTGAATGCTTTTCTTCTATTATTCCTTTATGTTCTGTTGCATTGATGATGATATTGTTCTTTCGATATAGTTTCATATGCTGCTGAATAATAATGTAAATCTGAATAATATTATGATGTTATGGGGTGAATTTAATGTGTAAATGAAGAAATGCAATTATCAAAGCAAAGAACAATATAACCCTAAGAAAAAATAATAGTATGGTGGCGAGACTCTAAACCTTGTCTAGGTCTTACTTGAATTAGGAATTTTAACTCCTTCCTCCACAACAGGTGTTGCAAGAGGATCCTACTCATAAGGTTAAAGGTGTAAGTCACTTGCTTCACCTCTCCCTTCCTTTAAATTACAAGAGTGTCCCTCGCTCTTGCTAAGAGGGTCTAGATGTTCGTTTGATAAGACTTGAAATCTCTTCTCAAATCCCACAATTTTTTCCTGAACCTCAATATAAGATTTCGTTATAGGAGGGGCAATAACAATAGAGCCCTTCTCGAATACCATTTGGGGGCCTACCGAGGCTTGAGATTTTGCTCTTCGGATGATTTTGTCTATAGAGATTGTTTGTCCAAGGCCGACTTGACCCTGCTTTTTAATACCTTTTTGAAGTAGATTTTTGATCTATTTCTATTTGATTCCTACCTCTAGTTTTCTTCCTAGTTATGCATACTAAATGACCTAAACCTGTTAACCGAGGGCAGACACCACCACAAGTTTCCTTTTACTAGGGTGCATGCAAAGGTTCTCACCTCCCGCCTTTAATATCCATTCCCCAGGGAATCATGTATGCAACTATAACCATACATTTAGTATAGTAGCAGTCTCTTTTGACAACCTCCTTGACAACGACACTAAAATGTTGGGTTACTAATTTGTTTTAAAATAACAGTCAAGTATCAACATTAATATCAACTCGAGGAATCGTCTTTTTTATCTCAAGGTAATCGACAAAATCTATGCAAGAGACTGCTACGAACTAGTACTGGTCTTAAAATGCTTTATCCACTGATTCAATGATAAAAATCAACACCTAAATTAAAGAACACGCTTATCAAATTAATTATGCACTTACAAGAACTATAATAAAACCTTACGAGAAGCTAGGATGTAATTTAATTTGAAATTAAAACTATTATAATCATTCGAAAACTCGAAAACAACAATTGGAAATAACAATTAACTAAAGAATCAACAAGTAATAACTAAGGAAACAACAAACAATAACTAAAGAAACAACTTAAAATAAATATCATTCTCAGAGGAAATAATGAGCGTAATCAAACTCTCTTTAATATTATGATACAATTAGAGCTCAAAGAACCATACCACTCGATTTACATAAAAGCAAATATATGAAACTAATGATACAAAGATGACAATGGCTCATCCATGAAGTGGGTCTGAACCCCTAGGAACCAGACTGTCTAGGAAAAGCTTAGATCAATAAAATGATTGGTAAATTGAAATAAACATAAAAGAGGATCCTCACATTAAACTATATGAATAATTACAACTCAAGCTCAGTTGTTGTTTTGTTCTTAAAATCACAATACTTCTCTGCTTGTTTCTTCTTCGCTGCGCAGGGTCGACTCCCCTCACTTTTTATATTACAAAATAGAGCAATTACAACAAAACATATCTAGAATAAGGATCAATACGATAATCAAAGATTCTCATATTGATATTCTCTAATTAAAATCGATCAAATATCTCCTTGTGATGAGATCGATAAGGATATATTCAACTAACTTCTTAATTTAAAATCACCCTCGCTTGAATATACCAGGTACGCTTCTTCGAATACTATCAACTTCAATCAGACTTCAATATGCTTCTAAATCCCCTATTTATAACAAAGCCTTCAACAAACACATTAGCAAAGCATTTTATAGATAAAATAGCTTTATTTAAGACGAGATTATGGAAACAACCTTAATCCATTCAAATCTTAAACTTTGCTAAGTGTTGAAACATAAATATAAGGAAAAAAACAATAAATTAACATCAAGGCTCAATATTCTAATGAAAATACATGGCAATTACAAGACTCAACAGTTATGAAGGCAATTGGCTATTGATATAAATGGAGGACTTGTTAAAGACATTGGATCCCTAACAAGTTTACTTAAGAATATTTGCCACTTTGCATAGGAGCATACTTTTGGTTGAAATGAGAATTCATCTTAAATTATTTATCAAGTGAGGAGACAACATCTCTAATCAATGAGAAACATATTGATTATTAATGGATTGAAGAGGCGTGAGGCCCTCCAAAGAAGATCAATATTGCCAAATAACATGCAGAGCCAAATTTTTTTGGAAATTACTTGTTATTGAGACAATTGAATAGTGGCCAAAGCTATTGCCTTGTTTTTTGAGTTTTCAAAGTATTTACTTATAAGTTTCAAGATCTAAAGGATATATCGAAAGAATTTTTATTGAACTTGAACCAAAAGCCAAACCTGTAAGATATTGATTACATTAAATGAGTCTAAAGTACGAATCCAAGATGCCATAATAGGTTGAGAAGATCCTTAACACCATGATCATTCACCTGATTAAGACAAATAACAGGGTGTCATCAATCATGATGGTGAAGAAGAATAATAAGAAGCTTTGGACCCACATCGACCTTTAGAAGATAAGTTCATCAAAGACTCTTTCCTCACATGTTTATTAAATAAATATGAAAAGAGTCATGGGAAGAGAAACACATTCCTTCTTTGATGAATTTGCAAGCCTAACTAAATGTCTATTAGAGAAAAAGATTGACCACTAATGACATTCGCTACTAAACTAAAGGTCTACTAAAGAAAAAGATTGACCACTAATGACATTCGCTACTAAATATGGTGTTTATCCGTTTTTTTCATACTAAAAACGAGGTTTAGGTCAGGTTGATCTCAATGTTGGATACAAGAATGGATTATGATTTTTCCAATAACACATTCTCCAAGGAATTTATCCATAAATCACCATAACTCTTATCTATATCATTGTTTTTAGTTAAGGGGTTTGAACAATCACATTTCTAATGTCAGATCGATGTGGGTTTGTCCGTCAACCTTAAAAAAGAAGAAGAAAAGAGTGTCCCTCAACCTCCACAAGTGCCCGTACTTTAGCATTTTAGACAACTATTGGGGTAGATTGCCTCCTGAACTCAGAGCGGGGTTTAATCGTCCGGCTCGACGACGTCTCGACAAATGCTTCCAAACACTCCGCTCCACATACCTACACACCGTTTCTCCTGCGCCACGCCTTGTCTGTGAGGCTTCCTGAGCCAACTTATCCAATTCGGACTGTGAGGTTCCACGGCTTGCTTGTAAGGCTTCATTCATTTACAGTTTTTCAAAGCAAGCATTTCCTGTCTCGGAAAACCGTTCGTTGAAAGCCCAACTGCCTCTCATACCGTTGTTTGCCCTCCAAAACTGCACTTTGTTACTACTATTATTACTTCTTCCGGTAAGTTTATTTACCGGGCTGTCTCATATCTGCCTTTTAAGCGATTTCATCGTTGGAGGAAGCAGAGAAGCCGTTGTCGAATATCCCGGCAGATCGTAAGTATTACTAAGACAAAAACCCTTTTACATTTTCTATTTTTATTGCTCTCTAGGATTTGTATTATGCGGCTTGGTGCATTGCAACAACACTGTAACAACAAATTCCTTTTGAAAAGCTGGTTGGGTTTGTTTTCTGGGGTTTCTAATGGGGTAATTCTCCCACAGATTTTTGGCATCGTTTCTGCATTTTTAATACACGCATACAAGCCCATTTACTTGTACTCGATTGATCAATAAAAAATTATGGGCAGTTACCCATTATCTTTTGAGAGAAAATAAGTGCCAAGGATTTCAAGATGTTGGATTTTGGTCAAAGGAAAAATGGCAACCTTCATTGGTTTTCCATTAATACAAACATACACATATATACAAATATTTGTGACCTTTGGTTTCAAATTCCAAGGTCGATGCCTCTTCCAATTTTGACTGTTCAGATTTCTCCTATTTACATATGTATAAAATATTTACAATTCACCAAATCTCCAAGGATTAGGTGTCTAACATCCCCCTATCTAAAGGGGTATTTGTGAGTCGACACAGAGAGATGAAGGATAGCTACCAATGGCTAAATGTGCTCTCAGAATCTAGTGGTTTTGGGATGGCCACAGGTCAGATGGCTGGCAGAAGCTGATGTCTTCTACAAGAGGATGGTTCTAAGATGACCATAAACTGATGTCTTGCAGAAGCCTGAAGTCTTCTACTGAGTGGTGGTTTAAGCTTGACCACAAACTTGATGGTGATAGACTATGGCTTTGGCTACATCTCTTAGTCTGGCATTTTAAAATTGCAATGGGCAACAATGTAATTAATAGATTCAAATGATTTATCTTTTGCCAAGTCTAATGCTGTGTGTCTTTTTTTTTTTTTCTGACTTGGATTATCCTTGATCTTGTCCTAAGGGATTTTGCATGTCTTTCCATGTGTCCATTTCTGTCACATTGGTCTCAGTGAAGATCAATTCTCTTTCTTCTTTTATTGCCTTCTCCTCAAGAATAGTCATTTGATTGATTCCTCCATTCTAAGCAAGGCAGGGCTGAGTTGTATTCTTTCTCCCAAAAGTTTTCTCACGTTCTACTTCTTTCTTCAGCAGGGAGTCAAATAAAATGGATTTCATTTGGTCACTAGATTGTAGGGATTCAAGATAGCGTGTGTATGTAGGGTAGGGAGCCTTGATGAATGCTGTGAGAGGTATATCTATCTTCACTCCAGTGGCATCTATGTCATGCATGATGGCTTCGATCTTGGAGGCTAAATTCATGGGATCATCATCTTTCAACTCTAGGTTGAAAATCTTCACCAGTAGTTGAACAATTTCTAGTTCTTAGTGAGAATCATACAAGTCCTTTAACTTTTTAAGGCTCCAGAGTCCATACGAATTATAGATGTTAGTAATATAGCATCTCACCTCTTCACTTATTGTTGCAAAAATCAAGGCATATGTTTGCTTGTGTTTGTTCTTCCAAATGAAAAACTCCTTAGCTGATACATGCTTTGTAGGTCCATTAGGTTTCCTTTGCTTATCTCCTTCAGTGTTTGCTTCACAGATCCCATCCCATAAATTGTTAAAAATCAACGTGTCTTTGATCTTTCTAAACCATTTTGAGTAGTTTTGTTTGTTAGTTAGCACCACGCCAACAATGAAGATGAGAGAATGCATTCATAAACAAAGCTCAGAGTTGAGGTCTAGATAAGAAGAAAATGTTGTAATAACAATAATCTTCACCTATTATGTCAAGATGCCCTAGATACCAACAATTGTGAAGGAGATGGAGTTAGAAAATATCTAGATGAATAGAGGCAACAATTTAATTCTTTAGAAGTTTACCATCTTTTAAGAAATGTCTCAAAATAAATAGTTGATACATAGACACAAGCTCTCCTATAAGTTGGATAAATATAGCGGTAATTATGCTTGAGCAACATATTTTGTAAGTTTCCCAATCCTTTTAGCAAGTTCTGACAAGATTACATTCACAAGCACAACGATTACATTCACCTCTTTGAATGGTGTGGGTTCTCCCAATTTTGAGTGTCCATAACCTCTCCCGAGCCACAAACCTTGATCGAACGATAAACCCTTCTCTTGGCAATAACTATATTACGACTAGGGAAAATATAAACATTGGGTTGGCTTTTTCATAGAAAATAGTGTTACCATTGTAAATTCTTCATTTATCTTGAAGTTATGGAGGAGGATCACTACCAATTGTTAGGATTACAATAATGCCAAGGGGGTTTAGAGCTTTTGGTGGTCAATATACGCAAGGCCTACAAAGCTCGAGCCCTTGCTTTCCATCTTGAGAAAAGGCCCAACGTCATCGCCCTTTTTTAGAAGATGTGAACAACCTACGAGCTTCTCATTGATGAGATTGCCCACAAGGCCTTCTATGTGAAGAAGCAAAAGGAGGAGAATGACAAGGTCAAGGAGGAGGATGAGTGGAACACAGAGTGAAAGAGAAGTATTTGCAAGGTTTTTGATGGCTAGACAATGAAACAATTGCCAAAATTGGAGAGTTGTGGATTTTAGAGGTTAGCCTTATGGCACAAAAATAGTCATTTAGGCAGGGAATATGGCAGCGACACAGTCTTGAATGAAGGGAGTTACAACAAATCTAATACCACTGTTGGAGATTGGTTAGAGGAAAAAATGCAACCTTCATTGATTTTTCATTAACCTAAACATATATATATATATATATATATATATATATATAATATATATAATTATTTGATGACCTTTGGTCCAACTTCCAAGGGCGACATCTCTCCTTATTCTGACAATTCAAATTTCTCCTATTTACATATTTACAATTTACCAAATCCCTAAGGATTAGGTGTCTAACATGAGAAAACATTTTAAATGTAGAAATCACATAGGTTACAACAGTAAGAAAATGAGAAACAACTCATTGGGTTGAAAACTTGGAAATATTTGTCTCATTCGACACTTGAGGAAGGATGAGGGTGTGTTGGCACAATGCTAATTAACACAAGGCCCAAGAAAGCACAACCACAAAGAAAGGTAGTCAATTGACAATAGTTACATTCAATGGACTCCATGTAGGGAAGGAGCATGCTTGCTAGGGTTTGCACATAGGCCATCTTCCCAATAATCACTCCAAATAACCACGAGAACACAACCCAATGAATATAAGATACAACATATTGTGACTTGGAAAATAAATGTCTTCTATATTTAGATTCATCACAATTCTTTGAGACAAAATATTATAAACATTTAACATAAAATTATTTCGAGTGGCAATTGCAAAAATAACTTATATGCCCAAACAATAAACTTATTTACTTAGTTTTTTAGATAACCAAAGCAAAGGATATGAAACATTAGAATGAGTACAAAATATGGGTTTGCATGGTTTTCATTGTTAAGACAAGGATTAAGGATACAAGTAGCTTGGAGCTATGGGTGGTGTGAGGCACAAGAGTTGGAGTTGTAGGTGCTTAGAATGTTTATTATACTATAAATCTGTACTTAAAACTACTAGCAATAGTGGTGTCATTCTTTTATGATATTAACTTATGTTACACTAAGGTTTGGGGAGAGTGAAATGCTAGGATGAGATTTGAGGGCGCTTGGAGTGGCCTTTTCAATCAAATTACAACACCCCATAAAACATCTGTATGTCTATTATTTTTGTGCATAGAATCTTGTAATCCTTTCCATTACTAAATAAAAGGAGTACATTTTCATGTCAATCCCGGGGCATTATAAAAAGAGGATACATTCGTAAGATGGACACCATGTCTACTCATAATATAAAGAAAAACATGTGTCGTCATCAAGTTCCTTCATTAAACAAAAGATGAAGATGTTGATTTGAGATATGATTAGTTAAAATATCATAAATGAATCAATTGTGGGGGAAAAGTCTCTTCCTCCCATCTTGAACGCTCATCTCAAGAGAGAACGTAGATTGTTGCTGGAGGCTTTCTTGGATATATTATCTACCTCTTGGTTGTATTCCTTGTAGATGTGATGGAAATGGATTGGTAAGAAAGTTTATTTATTTATTTAATTTTTATCGATGGAAAAAATCGTACTTTCATTCATGAAACTTAAAGAAAATACATTTTATATATACACATAAAGGTGTGCATTCACTAGGATTTTGCTCGGATCCTATAATGGCAAAAAAAACTAGAAAGACGAAACAAAATAGTTTCTTGCGATCCTATCTGAGTAGTATATCCATATGCTGTAGACCAACCAAAAGGTAAGTCTGTAAAAGTGTTGTTTAGCATCATAAATTGTTTTACAGTGGCAATAAAAAAAGTATTGAGAAGAATATTTACAATAATGCTGAGTTATGTCCGAAGTATAGAAACAAAAATCCATAGATGTATAATAAACAAAAAATTAAACATGTGATGTTGGATGGAACTTGTCCATAAAAAGCCAGTGAAAATACTGATAATGTGCAGCCCCAACCATCTCTGTCACCTGCCATAACCCCCGATCCATGTGCAAGCCTTCCTTAGAAATCCTGTCAGCAATCCCAATCCGCTCCTTGAAAACATGTTTGCACACAAAAGAATTAAAAACAAGCTTCAATATTATGATATCCACCAAGATGTGAGCAAGGGAAATGTCTTAGCACACTTGAGTCTCATTGACCCAAATCATAACTAGCAAAGAGTCCCTAAAGATTTGAAGTTGTTCACACCCTTTTTCCCGAAAAAAGGCAATGAGGGATTTGCAGGCTATTAATTTCTCCCAATTGTTGGAACCCTGCCCCAACCCCATCTTGACATGAAAAGAATGGTGATTCGATAAATGTAGAACAAAACCCCCACCACAGAGAGATCCATCCTCCTGAGATGCCCCATCAAAAAAACCACAAGGAATATTGACACTTAGGTTTTCAATTAAAATAGTCCTGCCACCAACAGAAACCTTTGACTGAGGACGGTGAGAAAGGATAGCTAAGCCTTCTGCAACAACTAGATTTAGATAGGAAGATTTATTTTGGAAAATCACCTTGTTTATTGCCAGCCAAATACCCCAACTGATAATGAGTGGGAGAGCTGTAAAAAGGTTTAGTAGCCCTGCTCTCAACCCAAGCTTCCCAAATCTCAACATACGTGAGCCCCTCCCAGATGCACTACTGGCCAAGCGGAGCTCGACAAACTGACCAAACTTTTCGAGTAAATGAGCATTGAACAAAGAGATGATCAATGGACTTTGCACAGTCTTTACACAAAGCACACCACCGTGAGCCAATTTTTTGTCTGCATTGCATAACATCCCAAGTGGGGACTTTTTGCTCGATGATGCACCAAATTAGAAGCTGAGATTTGAAGGGCACTACGACTTCTAGAAAACTCACCACCACCAGGCTATATGATCCAAATTTAAACAGGAACGCAACAAATTACAGAGATAACCATAAACACAAAGATGCAATGGAAATAATACTTCATTTCATTAATGTAAAATACTGAGATATGCTTACAAACAGAAAATGGAAATAAACAACTAGGGCGATGGTAGCTTATCTCTGAGAAGAGATGTGGCAGCTACATGCCTCTGAACTGTGTTACAATGAGGCTCAAAGGCCTATTTATTGTTGGGAAACAATGGAAAACCCTACATCCAAAAACCTAACCCTAGAAGATGAAACATCAAACTGTGGGCCCCGTTTGGGTAAATTGGTACATCAACTTCCCGGGGTCGTAACTTTTGTATACGATCTCTGTTTGATGCGCACAATATCTCGTTAGAAAGATCTATCTGAGAACTACAACTTTAGGAATAACAACATCGGTCCATGAACCCATGTTGCTCCCAGTTTTCCCAAAAAACGTCACTTAGGGCCTCAAAATGGCTCCGGAAGTTCAGGACCCTAAAAACTGCTAAAAATAGTAAACTGTGCTACAATTAAGGAAACTGAAAAGCTGAAAGAAACAATGGTGGGGGTCCAAGTGGATTTGGTGGGTGGTCATTAATATCCACCTGGATCATTCCTCCCCCCTCAGGAAGTAATGGTCCCCATTGCGTTGAGTTCTTCCATGAGATGAGGAAACTTCTGTTGAACTTGGTCCGTGGTGAAGGAGTTGGCCTGCTTTGACAACTCGATACAGTTGGATATTCTGCTGGCGAGTGTGCTTGATCTGTGTGTCCATGATCCGATCAGTTGCAGCATGTTCCATGCAATCTGGATTTAACTCTGTGGGTGTGAGTTGTTTTGCAATGTCGGATATGTCTAGTAATGGCGGAAAGTATGGCCGAAGGCGGTCCACATTGAACACTGGGTGCAGGCCAAGGAATGGGGGAATGCTGAGCTCAAATGCATTGTTTCCCATAGCATTGGTAATGGTGTAAGGACCATATCGGAGTGGTCTGAGTTTTTGATAGGCTCCGGTAAGGTGTTCCTTTTGCAAATGCAACCAGACTTTGTCGCCCACCTGAAACTTGTGTGGCACTCGATGTTGATCATGTCGCTGCTTGTACTTGGCATTTGATTTCTTCAGAATGTCATGGACCTGCTGGTGAATATGTTGGATGTGCTCCATGAAGCTGTTTGCCTTATTTGTTTCGCACTAGACATGAGCTGAATCTGCATGAGTGGCTGCAAATGGCATGGCCACATCAATGGGACATAGTGGCTGGAATCCCAGGCCCACCTGAAAAGCGCTGTGGCCAGTTGAGCTGTGGAGAGCCCGATTGTAGCTGTGCTGAACATAAGGGAGGCTCTCGTCCCATCAGTTTGAGGATGGAAGGTTGTGGACTTAGTGAGTTTGGTGTCCAGCATCGACCAGAGACTGGACCAAAATGTTTGAGGAACCTGCTATCCCGATCTGAGATGATAGACTGTGGGATCCCAAAGTGTACCCACACTCGTTCAAAGAAGAGTTTAGCAGTGGCTTCTGTTGTGATATTCTTCTTGCAGGCCGCCATAATGGCCATCTTCAAGAACCTATCGATGATCATAAAAACACAATCGTTTCCATGCTTAGTGGAAGGAAGGCTTGACATGTAATCCATGGAGATGGATTCCCAAGGTCGACTAGGGGTAGGTAGCGGGGTATAGAGGCCTTGCTTCTTGACGGTTGTTTTGGCAATGGCACAGGTAGTGCATGATTTGATGCACTTCTCGACATCTTGTCGAAGATTCGACCAATAGAAATGCTTCTGCAATACTGCCACCGTTTTCTCGACCCCGAAATGCCCAACATCCCAACTATAGTGTGCTTCCCAAATCATCTTGGCACGCTCGCTTGAAGGAACACAAAGGTGACCCAGGTGGCATAACAGGGCATCTTGGAGGTGAAAATTTGGAACATGTCGACCCTCCAAGAGTGTCTGGTATGTGTGGCCGAATTCTGGGTCACTTTTGTAGAGAAGTGGCCAATCATAAGTCTCATACCCACAAGAGTTGAGCACAATGGTTAACACCATGATTGGTGGTCCACTGAGGCAATATGCAACATTATTGGTGTTACCCTTATTATACTTGATATTCAAATGGAATTGTTGTAGGTATGTAGACCACTTCTGATGGCGATCATTCTGCAATTTCCCTTGGGTCCGTATGAACTGCAGAGGTCGGTGATCTGTGTGGATGACCGTTTCCTTCCCCAAAATGTAATGCTTCCATTGTCGCTAGGCCTGCACAATGGAACACACTTCTTTGTCATAAGTGGGATACTTCCGGACTGTGTCTGAAAGTGTCTCACTGTGATATGCCACTAGATGCTCGTGTCAAGTAAGGACTACCCCAATAGCATAATCAGAGGCATCTGTCTCGTCCTCAAATGGTTGTTCCAAATTTGGTAACGCAAGCACTAGTGCCACGTAGAGCGATCTTTCAACTTTGTGAATGCCTTCTATTGAGATTCATACCAAAATTTATTTGCTTTCGCTCCTCCCTTGGTGACTTGGCTCAAGGACCAAGTGATATGAGAAAACCCCAACATGAACCTGCGGAAGAAGTTGGCAAGACCTAGAAAGCTATGGAGCTCTGTCAGAGTGGTTGGATATCACCAATCCTGAATGACTTGGATCTTGGCTGGATCCACATACACCCCTTGTTCATCAATAATGTACCCGAGATACTGAACCTGGGTCATGCCAAAAGTACATTTCTCCAAATTGGCACATAGCTTGTGTTGCCGCAGTGTTTGGAGAACCTGTCAAATGTGGTGGAGGTGCTCTTCCCAACTTTGGTTGAATATTAGGATGTCATCCATGTATACCTCTACAAATGAGTTGGTAAATGGCCACAAGATGTCATCCATTGGCCTCATGAAGGTTGCAGGAGCATTCGTCAATCCGAAAGACATAACCAACCATTCGAAAAGGCCCTCCTTAGCTTTGAAGGCAGTCTTCCACACATCAGAGGGTTCGATTGGTACCTGGTGATATCCTAACTTCAAATCGATCTTACTGAAATATTTTGCCCCCTTTAGTTGGTCCAGGAGGTCATCAATCCAAGGGATCGGGTACCTATTACAGACAGTGATCTTGTTCAGCGCTCGATAGTTAATACAGAGTCTCCAAGTCCCATCCTTCTTTTGTACCAACATGATCGAGCTCCCATAAGGCGGTGAACTCAGATGGATGTGACCTTTCTACAGCAGCTCCTTAATCTACCTCTTGATTTCATCATTCTTTAGAACGGAGCACTAATAGATTGGTCCATTGGGTAGTGGCACACCTGGGGTCAGATTGATGGAGTTCTTGACCTGACAGTGCAAAGGAACCCCTGCGGGGGAGGTGAAGATATTCTCATACTCCTCCACAACCTTGTACATCTGTATTTGTCGTGCGGAGGGGCCTTGTATGGAGGTCGTGGCCACTATCTTCTTCTTTCCTTGAGGGCGTATCATCAGGAAAATAAATTTCCCAGTTTTGGAAATGAGCTTCCTGTATTGTTTTGCAGTAACCAAAGAGATGGTAGTAGGCGGTGCTACCTCCGGTATCCTGTATAGCTTATTTCCCAATGTAACAATAACAGCACGGGACCATGATTCATACATAGCATGTCACTTCCACAAGTATGGTTGTCCTAATAATACATCACAAACTTCAAGGGGAGCAATGTCACACAATACCTCATCCGTGAAGGGCTTGATGTTGTATGGAAGGTGACACTATTGGCTCACGCGAAGATCCCGTCCTTGGTGAAGCCACCCAATGGTGTACGGTTGTGGATGTGCTATGGTTGGTAGGCCCAACCGCTTCATGACCTCTGCCGAAATGAGGTTCTTTTGGCTCCCACTATTGACAATGAACTGTAGCGGGGAGCCCTTTACCCACATCTAGGAGTGGAAGAGATGCTCCTCCTCCTCTGGATCTTCGAGTTCCTCCTTCTATATCTTGATGGTGGCAACGGTGGCATTGGGCTCCGCATCAATAATCAGTTTCCCTTTGTCATTCCTCTTGTCAGATTCTGACTCAGATTCAGAACATGCATCTGATTCTAAAACCTTTAGCTTAGCCAATAGTGACTGCTTGGCCCGACACTCACTTGTGTTGTGAGTGGAGCTCTTATGGAACTCACACCATTTTCCGGTGTTCTTTTTTGGCTTCACAGCGCTCTTCTTTTCTTGCAGCTTTGGCGAGTTGTCTTGGGCTACCCCACCTTGGCTTTGTCCTTTGTTCTATGGTTTAGGGGCACCATTCCCTTGCTTTGGATTCGCAGATCCAAGGTCTCACTTCTTCTGTTTAAACGTTTTCTCGACCTTGATGGCATACCGGTATGTTGTGCCAAGCGAGGAGATGTTCAGAAATTCTATTTCTTCCTGGATGTACTTGTGTAGGTACCCATGGTATTTTAGTATCAAATGCTGCTCCGAATCCTTGATACCCAACTTTGTGCGAAGGGTATGGAAAATATTGGTAAACTGTGGCACGTCTTGGTCCCTTCCCTGCCGCAATGTAGTCCACTTTATGTATTGATCCTCATAGCTTCCGACAAGGTAGTATTACTCCTTGATGGCATCCTGGAATGAATTCCACGTGGGTGCGGCTGAAAATAGTAACCTGATATTTTCATCCTTTTGCTCACAGTACATTTCCCACCAGTCCTTGACGTGGGGGGCTATTTTGAGAAGAGCGAAAACAAGCTTTTCCTGACTCGAAAATTCATGAACGGAAAAATAATCCTCTAGCAGATTTAACCATTTATCTATAGCATCTGCATCTATCTGACCCTTGAATATGGGGATTTCAAAATTAACTTGTACCTTAAAGGGCGTGGCGTTTCCAGAGTAGCTGCTGGAAGCTAATGCATCGATTCTAGGTAGCCGCTAAAGGATCTAGGCAAAGTTGTCCATCATAGAATTCCTTTATTGCTCGAGGGATTCTTCAAGCAAGATTTTGATAGGATCTCCTGCCCCCTTGTCTTTCTTCTCATCTGCCATGGAAGGCCGTCGGGATTTGCAAGGCTAGTCTTGCAAAGGTTCGACCAGTTCAAGCCCTAACTCCTTATATCTCGACCTCGTTGGGGACATGCAAAGAAAAACTCAGAAAAAGAAGACCGCTCTGATACCATTGATCCAGATTTAAATAGGAATGCAAAAAATTACAGAGATAACCATAAACATAGATATGCAGCGGAAATAATACTTCATTTCATTAATGTAAAATACTAAAATATGCTTATAAACAGTAATGGAAATAAACCAGCTAGGGCGATGGTAGGTTATCTCTGAGAAGAGATGTGGTGGCTATATGCCTCTGAACTGTCTTACAATGAGGCTCTAAGGCCTATTTATTGTTGAGAAACAATGGAAAACCCTAAACATCCAAAAACCTAACCCTAGAAGATGAAACGCCAAATTGTGGGCCCCGTTAGGATAAATTGGGACATCAATTTCCTGGGGTCGTAACTTTGGCATATGTTCTCCATTTGATGTGCACAATATCTCGTTAGAAAGATATATCCAAGAACTAAAACTTTGGGAAGAGAAACATAGTCCATGCACAAATGTTGCTCCTAATTTTCCCAAAAAACATCGTTTAGGACCTCAAAACGGCTCCAAAAGTTCAGGACCCAAAAAACTGCTAAAAATAGTAAGTTGTGCTACAATTAAGGAAACTGAAAATGTTGAGAGAAACAATGGTGGGGGTCAAAGTGGACTTGGTAGGTGGCCACCAATGTCCACCTGGATCAAGCTCTTCCCTCAAATGAAGCTATTTTTGTCGATAGGGCTACCAAACCTACTCTGGAAGAAAACATGAAAGAAGCCATAGCTATAGAATAACACATTTTAGCTTTAGAGTAAAGGAATGCATTAGAAGAACGAAAATAGAAGAAGGTAACTTTTAGGGACAAATCCAAGAAAAAATCACCTAAAGATCCTTTTGATATTGAAGTTCTACAAAAGGTCCTTAAAACTATGTCCAATGAAATGGTTGACATTAAAAAATAGGTAGCTGAGACTTCTTCAAAGGAAAGCTTATAGACCTTACAAAAAAAAATCCTTCCTCTAATCCTAAGCCTCCAAATACAATATCAAATGCTGAATCGAATGTGGAGAAAGAGGAAATCTCAACAACTAAAGAACAAACTGATGACGAAGAAGTGTTTGAATTACAAGGGATGTGGGATTTCATTCTTCCTAATGAAGAATCACAAGAAGCATTACCTGTCGCAACCAGAAGTAGGATCACTATAGATTTGCCACAAACAAATAAAAAATGAAAATCATCGACTCCAAATCCCAAAGATAAAGCAATGGTTAAGAAATATTCCCCCAAATCCACTCAAACCACTCTTCCTCAATTAGATTCTTCACCTTCAGCTAAAACTCTCCTAGTATCTGATGAAATGGAATAAAACATCATTGAAGATATGAAAAAAACTAGGATGAATATTAAATTACATGATCTTATCAAGTTAAACATCAGCATCAGCTATTGCTCAAAGATATAAAAGAAGTCCCTACTCCTCTTCCCGCTATTGTAATATCACAGGCTGCTCAAGAAATGGGATGGCCAACTACTACCTCATTAGACAAAATCAACTCAACTGATATTTCTCTAATAGGAGGAAGATCCAAATCCCATACACCTCCATTTATTTTGAATTTTGAAGTTTTCAATAATAATTTTCACAATTGTTTGCTGATTCTAGAGCTTCATCCAACATTCTACCAAAAACAGTTTGTGCGAAATTGAATCTAGAACCCCAAAAATTTGTTGTTCGCATCATGCAGTTAGATAGATCTCAAGTCGAAGTTATATTAGAACTCAATCAAGTCACTATTAGACTCTCATCAAACCCGAAAGTATGTCAAGCGATTGACATTCTTGTGGCTAATATCCCAAAATTCAATGACTTGATCCCTAACCCAGACTGGTCATAAAATCTTCATGGCTATTTCGCAACTGACTAGTCCCATATGTGGATTCCTTATAACGGCAAGCCGAATCAAATAAGGTTTGATCATGAGAAACATCAAAATTATAACGTTACAGAACTAGAGGGAGAAAATGAGCTCGTTGCATACAACAACAATATCATTGAAAATTATTCAGCTGAATCATTTCTAGGCATTTTCAATGCAAATACTTCACCCTTTTTGGAAAATTATGTTATATCGCAAGTTGAAAATTATTCTCAAGCAGATTATTCTAAGTGTATAAAGTTTGTAGATAAACCTGTAAATAAGTTTTTATTTTGGAAATTATTTTTTCATGGATCTAAATCTAACGATTGAGCTGGAGCAAGTTGCATATTGGTTAGCCCTGAAGGGGAAAAGCTATGTTAGCATGCAGACTTGAATTTGAATGCGAAAAGAACACTGCCGAATATGAAGCATTGGTTCAAGGGCTATAAAAATCCATCGGCCTTGATATCAAATATCTTCAACTGTTTGGAGATTTGGAAATTGTAATTAAATAATTGAGGAATACTACACACTGTCTCTCTAGAAATTTGAAACATTATCAATCATTAGTCTAGGACCTCACATCCCATTTACAGCATTTAACATTTCACCTATCCCAAGACTTCAAAATAAAAGTGTCGATCTTTTCACTAACGTTGCATCCAAGTTCATTCCACCAGGATATTACAGCCCTGATTTCTTTTCTATTGAATTAAATTTTAAGCCTTCTATTCCCAACAATATCACCAATTGGCACGTTTTCAATAATGATCCAGATATCATAAGTTTTCTAACATCTGAAGGCTCTTATTATGACCAAATAATAGATTAATATCAGCATCACAACCAGCTCAAGCAAGGAACAACTATAAATTCCATACCTAAATCTGTTGTTAAGTTGGGAGACTTATATGATCTTAAGGACATATAAAAGAAACCCACTGACTCAAAACTTCAAAGTTCAACTTTGAGGTTTGAATTAGTTAATATTGGAACTGACCTTAAACCTCAAAATATTAATCTCGGACTTGGTCTTACACCTGATGAAAGACTAACCTTTTTTCATTTGTTAAAGAAGTACAAAAATGTTTTTGCTTGGAATTATGAAGATCTTAAGACATATGATACTTCCATCATTCAACATACCATTTTGATGATATCCAATGAAAAGCTTGTACAATAGAAGTTGAGAAAGATTCATCCGAATTTAGAAAATTAGATCAAATCTGAATTGAATAAGCTTCTCAAAGCCAAAATAATTTTTACTGTCAGGAAATCAAGGTGGGTTTCTAACCTTGTTCTAGTCACGAAAAAGAATGGTGATATTCAAATATGTATAGAATTTCGCAATCTCAACAAATATTGTTAAAAGGACAATATTGCAGATACTGCAATCGGTTGCAGGCTCAGAACTGATGACTTTTTTGTATGGATTTTCAAGTTACAATCAAATTCTCATACATCCAGATGATTGGCTAAAGACCACATTTTGAACCAAATTGGGAACCTATACCTACCAAAAGATGCCATTTGGGTTAATTAATGTTGGTGCAACTTTTCAGAGAGCCATGGATATAACTTTCAAAGGTTTAGTGAATAAATTAGTGTTAATTTATTTAGATGACATATCTGTGTATTAAAAAAAATGTAGTAATAATTTAAAAGATTTGAAACAAATCTTTGAGCGTTGTCAGAAATATCGAATTTCTATAAATCCCAAGAAATATTTCTTTAAAAAACTCCTCCAATCTATGATTAAGACAAAACTATTTTTAAATGGGGACATACTGAGCATGAAGATATTATTTTGATTAAACAAGAAATCATAAATGCTCCCTATTTAGCAACTCCAATTTTTTCTAATCATTTCATTTTGTATACCTTCGCTTTTGAGACATTATATGCAACTATATTGACACAAGTCAATGATGAAAAAATCGAAGCACCAATTTCTTTTTATAGCTCCAATTTGCAGGGGATTGAATTAAATTATTCAGACGTTCAAAAACAAGCTTCGCTGTTTTCAAATCAATAAAACATTTCAGACCCTTTCTTCTAAAAAATCACACTAAGGTAGTAGTCTCATTCTTAGTAGTGAGAAATTTAAAAATGCAAAAGAGAAGTAGGTGAGAAAAGAGAAAATTGGGTAATGACACTGCAATAATACGATGTTGATATCAGACTAGCTAAAAATTTTAAAGTCCAAGGTTTTTGCAGAATGCTAGGAGGAGCATCCAACTTACCAACACTACAAGGTTCAGGTGATGATATACAAATATCTTAGGAAAGCCTCAACGATACTGAGTCTAAATATGTTGATATCATATTTTACGTGAAAAATGGATATGCCCCTATGCAACTCGGTTACAAAAGGAAAAGGGATTTGAGGATAAAAGCTAAGAAATATGAAATCATCAAAGATATTTTGTTTAGGAAAAATTATGATTCTATTTTACTTAGATGCCTTGAAAAATCTGAGGCAGAAAAGGTTTTCCACCAACTCCATGTTGGACTAGCTGGTGCACGTTTTGGAGGAGACACAAAAACACATAAAATCCTACATGTTTTCTATTACTGGGCAACCTTGTTCAAAGATGCACACGAATATGTAAGGAAATGTAAAATTTGTCAAACAAATATTGGAAGGCAAAGGAAACCTACATTACCATTGCAGTTTCTCAACATTGAACAACGATTTGAACAGTGGGGACTAGCTATAATAGGTGAGATCGTTCCTTACTCTTCAAAGCATCATAGATATATCCTTACAACAATTGATTACTTCACAAAATGGGTGGAAGAAATTCCACTTAAGGTAGCCAATTCTGAAAACATCATTGAATTCATTGACCAGTTTGTTATTACCAGATTTAGCCTACCAACTGCCCGCATGTTTGACAATGCATCTTATTTCACAGGTAATGCTTTGACAGAATTTGATCTTAAAAGAGGTTTTAAACTTAAATATTATGCTAACTATTATCCTCAGGGAAATGGTTTGGCCGAATCTACAAACAAAAATCTCATAAGAATCATTAAGCGAACTGTTGATCAAACTCATAAAAGCTGGCACAAATCTTTAACATTTTCTCTATGGGAAAATCGAATAACGTAGAAGGCCTCAATAGGCACTTCTCCTTTAAATTTGATGTATGGGAAGGAGGTGGTTCTCCCTAAAAACTGTAGAAATTCTCTCTTTAGCCCTGGTTCAGTTTATTGAAGAAACTCCTTCTTCTATCGAGTTAAGACAATCACAAATTCTTAAACTTGAAGAAGAAAGAGAAAAAGCCAAAATTATACATGCACATCATCAATAGTTAGTCAAATATTCATTTGATGCAAACTCTATAACTCCTACATCCTTTCATCTCAGAGACCTTGTATTGAAGTGGGACAAAGAACACGAGGTTAAAGGTAAGCATACCAAATTCCAAAGAATGTGGCTTGGCCCATTTCAGATTGTGGAACAAATCGGCCCATCAACCGTTTTATTGCAATATTTATCAGGCAAGAGAGATTTTCTACCTATTAATGGACAACTTTTAAAGAAATATTTTTCATAGAAGACAACCTCTTCTATCCCTATACACTATTTCCTTTACTTTTTCTAGGAACATAAAGTTAAATAGCATTTTCTTTTGTCCTTTTTAATAATAATCTCTTTTATATTTTGACTTTTCGCTTGTATAAGTAGAGATTTTTGAGAATATAATTTCCACATTTGAAACATAGGCTAAGTTCCATTTCTCTAAAACTTGGGTTTTTTCCACCAAAATTATTTTTCCTTTGCAAAACCTCAACTTTATAAATAAAGATTTGTTCTACCATCAATTAAGAAAATTATCTTTAACAAAGAAAAGTCTCTATGCGGATAAGCATATTCAACTCTACAATTGTCATTTAGAAGCTCTCAAGGAGTCAATGATTCTCCCCGTCTGGTAAAATTTTCTCTTTTTAGAGTGTAATTCTAAAATATACTTAAAACTTAAAGGACAAGAGGTCTCACCACGAGTCGACTTACCATGTTCATAGGGAGGTAATAAGCTAAGATTACCAATACTGTATATCAAAGCAGGGTAATGGTTTGAGATTAGTTTAATCAAGAGACAAGGGGTCTCATCACGATCTAGCTTATTCAGCTAAGTTACAATCTGGTGAATGGCATTGTCAATTTTGGCCACCAAACCAAGACAATGACCTTTAAGTAGAAAAAAGAGTAAGAATATTAATCTAAATTAATCTATAAAAATTGCACTCTTATCTAGATGGGATACTAAATCATTGTTGGTTAAAAGGTAACTTTGTTGAGGCTATGGATACCTGCTGGTAGCAGAGGCTCTACCTATGACAAATGAGTACATCTAAAAGCTAATTCGCAAGAGTCCCCTGGTTTATCTTTAAAACCAAGTAAAGACTGATGTTGACAAAAGAATTTTCATTTTGAAAAGGATAATCAAATGGATGATATTTAGGTGGATTTTGTTTTCTTATTCAGAGAAATGTTACTTATCTTAGATTTCATGTATTCCCTATTTTCTAAACAATCTTTATTTGGGAAGTTTTAGAAATTTCAAAAAACTATCAGAGATAATTGCTTCTCCTAGTAAGTCACCAATTGTTGTGCTATTCAACAACCCCCCCCATTTATTGATTTAATAGTTATGATTCTAGTAATAAATGGGGACCCTTTATAAAAAACACCCCAAGGAAAATTTAGCACTGAGGCGCTTTCTTTTAAATTTTTAGAAATAAATCAAGATATCAAGTCAAAACCCTTTAAGAATAGCAACTTTTATTTTTTTGCATATCGATAGACCAAGCGTATCAAAGGTAAATAACAACCAAAAGCTGCGAATTGCGATGGAAGGGATCACTGTATTTAACTTAGGATACCATTAAACTTTTCATTCAACTCTAAGACTTAAGGTATTCATTGTAAAATAAAGCGCTTATCACAATCACGCAGCTTTCATAAAAGATGCAAATAACAAAGCATGTCGTAGTATGCGAAATGTGATATTGTGGTAGAGCGAGCCAATACTTATCACATCGCAACACTTCACTTAAAAGACAATCTTATGAACTACAAGAGTTTGGGAAATGTGATAACACCCAGACCCGATGAAAATAGATGTTATAAACTACAAGTTAAGTCTGGCGTGTAGCAAAAAAAAAAGGCACTTTATGAAGTAATGATTCATTTAGGTCGATTACGCTCTAAAAAAATGCAAAATCCGCTGCCCATATCACATCTCAAAAAATTCTAAATAGCTTTGGGAAAACACATAACCGAAATACAATAGTGTGATTTGCGATATTGCGATAATCTTATCGCAATCACAAAATCAACATTTTCACAGTTTAAACTTGCCACCTTAAACGTTTTTCCCTCCCGTTTGCGATGCGATAGTTAAAAGAGTAATAAAGGTAATGAATAAGAGACCTTAGTGGGTATTTAATAAGTTTAATGGAATTTATGTTAAAGAGCGGCTCGATGTGATATGATATATTTTCATCAACGTTTTGAATAAAAGCTCCTTTCTTGTCACCTTTTTGAGGTTAACTGTATTATTGAATTCTCACTGTCGTTCTCATGTGTGTTTATCCAATAAATTCCATTTTCTCTATTTCATGAAACCTCCAAAGAAAACATCATTAGAAATAATGGCGAAGAAGGGGAAGGTGATTGCATCTAAGAAATCAAACATTGGTCTAGGATGATCTCGTTAGATCAATTACACAGGTTCAATTTCGTTGTTAGCATTCAGGTCCGGTGTCATAAGATTCGACAGTGATGTTTATGGTTTAGGTTGCCTGGTAATGTATATGGCTTTCATGGTGATATGGTTTGGTACCTCGTTGTCGACATGTGGTTATCGTCAGTTCCGCCAGATTTGGTCGTCGCCATGTGATTGTCGTCCGTCTCATAGGATTTGGTTGTTGATGTGGGGTTTTCATCCATTTTGCAGGATTTGGTTGTCGAAATGGGTTTTTCGTCCATTTTGCGGGGTTTGGTTGTCGTCATCATGTGACATTTGTCGCAAATGTCACTTTGTGACAATTTTTTGTAAATGGTTATTTTAGAACAAAATGATGTTAATGAAAAACCCTAACCTAAGACTTAAAACCCTAATACACCTAAACCCTAACCTAGTCCTAATGCCATACATTAAAACCTAATCTACACACCTCTCAGACCATTGTATAAACATTACAATACATTAAAATACATAACTCTAAGCTATAAACCCTCTCGGCCTTTATAAACATTACAAAAGCAAATGTATGAGTCATAAACCGCAGTCTCTAACCGTGGGAGTTAACCGCAGCAGGACCACGACAATAAGACCATGTGAGCAGTGAGTGGCAATTACCTCGCAGTCGGGGTTTACAAATAGCAAAGTCTAACCACGCGGTGAATCCACCTAACCTTGCATGTGAACGGAGTAAAACATATGTGCCAACGGTTAACCTCATCGGAACCACGCAGGGGGTTGACAGTTACGGTCAAGGTTAACTGTGGTATGTCAATAGCTCTATTGGTAGACTACAGCAGAAATGTCATTAGGACTACCAACATGTGAACAGGCCAGATTAGCTACCAACCATCACCATCTCGACCAACAGACGGCAGAACCGGCGGGCTATAGCTGCAGGTTAGTTAACGGCGCTCACATGTGTTGTCACCCTCCTCCACCTGGTTAGCTAACCTCTAACGGATTTGGGCTTATGCAAAGTTATTTTTTGTTTTTTGGTTCTTTTTATGCAGTTTATAATTCAAGGACCATGGCAACCTTATTCTTAGGTGTTCAACCATGATAAGATTGGGACCCTTAAACCCTTTTTGCTAGCCATTCATGCCAATCATGGGCATAAGAGGTTAGAATGCATCTAAAGCATTATAAATCCTTAATTCAATCATTGAAGGAGGGGGGAGTGGTTTCTGAGTTTTGAATGCAAAGTTTGGAGGATATAGGCTATTTGTTTTCAATGTAAGAGGAGCATCCAGAACCGTAACTGGGAACCGTGACAGGCATTGGAAAGCTAGTTCAGAGAGATATCTTATGAAAGTGACCAGAAGTGCCTATGTACACATTAAGTTTGGTAAATTTGTTGTTTAATAGACATTCTCAGATTTAATCCTAATAAAGCGGTTGCCCATCTTGAAAGCGGACTCGGTGATGTAGTCCATCAGGGACGAACTCTGTAATCAATCTTGTTGTCTGGTATCATTATGTATTTTCTATTTTCACTTCTATTTTGCATCTTTCCTATGTTTATCATCTGTCGTAAAGTATTTCTTCTCAATAAATTCTCACAATAAAAGAACTTTCAGTTAGCATTATGTTCACTAATGTCATTAATCAATTCTACATCAGTTTGACATATGACCATTTCAAATCATATAATTTGGTGCCAGAGGAAGTTGCGTTTGTAGAATTTTTCAGTGAATGTTATCCAGGTCAAAGTCGTAATGTGGAGAAGGAATCCTTGAGGAGATTAATCCAGAGATTGGAAAGTGAAGAGTAGTTCATAAGTTGACCATGACAGGGTCTAATGCAGGGGAAACACTAGAAACTAAGATGAGCAATGAACAATTTCAGTAAGAATCCTTGACTATGTAGCATATGTTGGGAGAACTTTACGAAGATGAGAAGGAAAGAGATGCAACTTCTTCCTCAAAGACATCAAAGAAGGACAAAGGTAAAGGCAAGGCTGATAAACCTCCTTCACCTCCATCATCTTCGTCATCATCTTCTTCTTCTTCTTCTTCTTCCAGTGCAAAATCTGAAATAGAAAAGAAACCTAAGAAAACATCTCTTTTAAATCCTGATGTAAAATTAGATTTAGCTATTTATGATGGTGAAATGAATCCTGAAATGCTAGATAACTGGATTAATAAGTTAGAAGTGTATTGTCGTATTAAGAACATTTCTCACTATAAAACAAAAATTCCGCTAGCTACACTTAGAATGAGGGGAACAAATTTAATCTGGTGGGAAAGTAAAACTCAAATAGATGTAAAGCAGGGAGGTAAAGTCATCTCTTCATGGTCTAAGTTTTTAAAATCTCTTAGGAAACAATTCTATCCTTTAGGATACATGCAACAAGCTATTATTGATTGGCGACATTTGATGCAAGGGAAAGGGCAGATTGTTCAGGAGTTTATTCAGGATTTCAGAAAGAAAGCATTGACACTCAGTATTTCATTAGATACACATGAAACTTTATTAAAATACATTGGTAGTTTACATTCATGTTTGCAGCGTACATTATTGATGTTTAATCCTGATGATTTTGATGAATTGTGTGTTCAAGCCATAGATATTGAATCAGGTGGAAAATCATTCAAGTTTTCACCGCAATCATCCAAAGAGTTGGAAATCAAATATTCCAGTGACAGTAAAGGGAAGAACAATTCGAAGAGAAATAAATCATCGATAGCTCAAAAGGAAAGACCTACTTATTCTCATTGCCAGCGAATCAGTCATGATGAATCTAGGTGTTGGAAACTTCATCCATAACTTAAGCCCAAAAAGTTCCTTAAAGAGAAGGATGAAAAGAAAGCAATTGCAGCAGTCCAGCAAGATCTAGGTTTCTATTCAGTTGATGAAAGGAGGATAACTACCATAGTTTCGACAGGTAAAACTTCTGACACTGGTTCAAGTTCGAATATTATTGCATCTTCATCAAACATAAACTCTTCAAATGAGGATAAATAGTTGAATTATTTAACATAAGGATAACTTCTAAGCACACACATATAGATACAATGTTTGGCAGTGGATCATAGGAAAATTTAATATCTGAATATTTAGTTAAGAATTTGGGTTTGGAGACACGAAATCCTCCAAGACCTTACCCATTAGGATGGCTAAATAAATCAACTCAGATAAAAGTTACAAAAAGTGTCGATTAAGATTTTTCATTACAACTAATTACATTGATGAAGTGGAATTAGATGTGGTTCTAGTAGACATATGTGGAGTTGTCTTAGGAAGTCCTTATCTTTATGATCATGATGCAGTGCTTTATAGAAGAGAGCATAAATATCACCTTCGGAAATATGGGGTTGAATTTATTGTCAGGGCACATCAAAATAAAAATCACTTGAATTTAGTTGTTGCTAATCAGATGAAGTGATTAATAAGTTGAAATAAGAGATTTGTAATCATGTGTGTAAAGGAACAACATAAGAATCAACATGATGTTTGTTCAAGTTATGAGTCTCAGCTCAAAGATAGTTTGATCAAAGAGGTAGAAACTTTTCCAGTTCTATTTAAAGAAACCAAACATCTTACTCATAAGTAGGGAATACAACGTTACAATTGATGCCTAAATCTCCTCTTCCTAATGTCAGGATGAATCAATTCAGTACAAGTTTGGAAGCATCTTTTCAAGTGGAGAGGAAACCTATTTGTTTTCATATCAAAGCCTTTTCTAAAGCAGTGTCAAAGTATTCAATACATCTAACGGAAACTTATGCATCAGGGGAAAGTGTTAATCAATGGAAACATCATTTAATGAATGAAGAAACACTGATTCAAATAAACCATCTGACATTTCAATACTTTCAAAATCAAACTAAGTTGCGTCAGTTTTCACCTTACATTTTTATGAGTTTATTGCAGCAAGTTCACTTAGTACTTAGGAATCAAGAAAGTATATCAATTCAAGTAGTTTGTTTGATGTCAAAAATTTCTTTGATTGCCTATGTCATTCTGTAATATAGATTATTAATACATGTCAATATTATTGAACAATATCCTATAGAGACTATTTTCAAAGATGTGTATGAATCAATAATTCACAGTACTTTGTGGAAGGAAATCAATTGCCATGTTCATAATAGGTTATTTCACCATATTTGCAAGTTTTTCATACTACAGATGGATGGAACAGTTCACAGATTCGAAGTGTGCAATCATCAATATCATCAAGGTCATCACTTTAAGGTGGTTGATCAAATGTATTCGTACATCATCAGGGAAAGGTGGAGAGTGAGGAAGCTCTACCCTCACCTACTATCTATCTAAGTCAAACTTTTGTGGTCCAAAAGCTTTCAAGTGGAGAGGATTAATCCAGGAGGATCTTGTCAAATCAATTACATAGGTTCAGTTTCATCGTCAACATTCAGGTTCGGTGTTGTTAGCTTCGGCAATGATGTTTATGGTTTAGGTTGTCCGGTAATTTATATGGTTTTCATGGTGATATGGTTTGGTACATAGTTGTCGACAAGTGGTTGTCTTTAATTCTACCAAGATTTGGTCATCGACATGTGATTGCCATCTATATCGCAGGATTTGGTTGTCGACGTGGGTTTTTCATCCATTTTGTAGGATTTGGTTGTTGACATGGGTTTGTCGTCCATTTTGTAGGGTTTGGTTGTCGTCATCATGTGACATTTGTCACAAATGTAACTTTGTGACAATTTGTTGTAAATGGTTATTTTATAACAAAATGATGTTAATGAAAAATGACCTAAAACCCTAATACACCTAAACCCTAACCTATTCCTAAAGCCATGCATTAAAACATAATCTACACACCTCTCGGACCATTGTATAAACATTACAATACATCAAAATACATAACTCTAAGTTATAAACCCTCTCGACCTTTATGAACATTGCAAAAACAAATATATCAGTCATAAACTGCAATCCCTAACCATGGGAGCTAACCACAACGGGACCATGGAAATAAGGTCGTGTGAGCAGTCAGTGGCAGTTAACTCGCAGTTGGGGTTTACAAACAACGAAGTCTAACCGCGTGTGGAATCCACCTAACCTCACATGTGAATGGAGTAAAACATATCCACCAACGGTTAACCTCACCGGAACTGCACAGTGGGTTGACGATTACGGTCAGGGTTAACTGTGATATGTGAACAACTCAATGGTAGACCACAGCGGAAATGTCATCCAAACCGTCGACATGTGAACGGGCCGGATTAACCACCAACCGTCACCATTTTGACTAGCAAACAACGGAACCGCCGGGCTATAGCCGTAGGTTACTTAACGATGCTCACATTCACTGTCACCCTCCTTCGCCTGGTTAGCTAACCACTAATGGATTCAGGCTTATACAAAGTTATTTTTGGGTATTTGGTTTTTTTATGCAGTTTATAATTCGAGGACCATGGGAACCTTATCCTTAGGTGTTCAACCATGAGAACACTGAGACCCTTAAACCTTTTTTACTAGCCATTCATGCCAATCTTGGGCATAAGAAGTTAGAATGCATCCAAATCATTATAAATCATCAATTCGATCATTTAAGGAAGGAAGAGTAGTTTTTGAGTTTTGTATGCAGATTCTCGAGGATATAGGTTGTATTGTTTTCAGTGTAACAAGAGCAACGAGAGTCAGAATTGGGAACCGTGATAGGTGTTGGAAAGATGTTTTAGAGAGCTTTCTTATGAAAATGACTAGAAGTTCCTACCTGCACATTCAATTTTTTCAATTTTTTGTTTAATCGACCTTCTCAGATTCAATCATAATAAAGCGGTCGCCCATCTTGAAAGCAGACCCGAAGATGTAGTCCATCAGGGACGAACTCCGTAAGTAATCTTGTTGTCTGGTATTGTTGTGTATTTGATGTTTTCATTTCTTCTTTGCATATTTCTTATGTTTATCATCTGTTGTAAATAATTTCTTCACAAGAAGTTCTCACGATAAAAGCACTTTTAGTTAACATTCTGTTCACTAATGGCATTAATCGATTCTACATCAATTTGACATATGATCATTTCAGATCAGACATGGTACAACTTTTCTCTAATACCACATGCAACAAGGATGGTGGAACCATGCTATGGAAGGCCATGTATAACTTGTTAGAAGAAGAGCATCCCAGGCCACTAGTATCAAGGGCCATGACTGATGCTCAGGAGTCATCTGACGCCTCCTATTTCGAAACAACATGTTCATTCCTGCACCGAATAACTGCGAGACCAAAGATAATACCATACATGGATATGGTAAAACGGGTAATTAAGGAGGTAGACATCTCAAATAGAACCTTCAAGAATAAAAGGCAAGAGGTCATGGGGTCTTTCTCAGCAGACAACTTACGACTAATGTAACAGTTACCAGAGCCTAAAAATTTCTACAACAAATAGTTCCTTGAGAAATTTGCCAAAGAAAATGAGGACCCATCAAACATCATGCAGACCTGGAGATCAAGCAGAGGCAAACTCAAACGGGATAAAATTGGTATGTACTCAATAACATCCATTTCGCCCCCTCATAGTTTCATAGCAGCAATGATATGTAGGTTATTCAGTAGACCCAATAGCACCAAATTTTCCATGGAATGGCTCCCGTTAATAGATGAAACAATTAATGCAACGATTAAGAATTGGGCTAAAGTTTTATCAAACAATTTGGCAAAGATCATTATGGAGTATAGAAGGAAAAGAAATCACTCTTTAAGGATTTTCCCCCTTTCTTTATGAGTGCTTTTGTTATTGATGCAATTTCTTTTAGTTCTGAATTTCGAAATATGGTATGGAAATGTATTGTACATAACCCACTTCCCATCCACATATACCATAAGATTTTGTGGGAATCCCAATCACACTCCCATTTTTATAAAATTTGTCAAGGTGTTAAGCTACCTATTCATAAAGAAGTTTTTTATAAGACAACCCCTAGGTTTTCTCAAGAATCCATAGTAGATATCTTGCTAGTAGCCAAATGGTTTGGGGAAGAGACATTCACCTACATTAGATTTTTTGTGAGCGTCTCTTCTCTGTATGTCCTCCCATATTATGTCCTTGAAAAACTTTTGGCGAGAGAAATAGCCTACTAGACTACAGGAGAGGGTGGCCTAGCTAGAGCACTTAAAGAACATAATAAATCCATTTGGCTGACCTTCCCAGTAGAATGTGGTGCTTTTTCACTACATGATTATGGACATGCATTGAAGGAAGTATAGATTATTATGTCTCTGAAATTGGGTACTGGTCCAGGAAGGTAATATGACCCAAATGGCACCGTTAAGGAATTTACTACTATGATAAAAGTCAAACAATTCACCCACGAAGAGGATGCCTTTGATGACCTCTTCCTACAAGAAGAAACATTTTCACAAGTTTTGCATATGGCATCACTACTTTTGACCCCAGAAGATATTAATGCTTTCCATGTGTACAGAAATAAGAGAATGTCAAAGGTACCATCGGAACTGCTACAGATTGAACCAATAAGGGAGCCAACTCCTAGCATAAGCTTGGAGGGAAGTTCCAAAGAGACTTTTGAAGAAGAAACCCAAGAAAAGTCGAATCATGAGTCAGAGCACTCAGAGTGACAATCTCAAAATCGGGGGGGAAACACAAATAAAGAGTCTGAGAAAGACACAGCTGAAAGTATAGAGGAGATGACCGACAAGGCCTTGGCAAAGAAAATAGCATAGGTTTCTTCTACTTCAACTCAGTGAGGAAAAACTCCAATCATTGACCTAGAACAAGAGTGGGAGTTGTTCAATAAAAATCTCCATACAGACACAAATCTTGAGCAAACATCTGAACTGCAAACTCCCAAGAAAACCCAGCATAAAGCAAATCTAGAAACTATAGGGGAATGAGCTACATGTGCTCAAGAAATTGAGATTATTCCTACTACTCCTACTTCTAAAATTTTCTTAAGAATTGAATAAATACCCCCATTAGATATACTCTACAGTCCTACCCACAAGGCCATAGTGAAAATATAAACGAAGAAAATAATACTGGACACCACTGTTATTACGACTCTGGAAAATGAACTAATGGCTATTGTATGGAAGGACATGCCTATTGACCCATCAGACAATCTCATAATGCTGTCATGATTCGCAAGAGCTTATGCCACAGCTACCATAAACAAGGAAACGAAGGTCTGAATGTCGTTGAAGGAAAAAGAATAGAAAATTATGTTGCTAGAACAATAATTAGCCCAACTTCAAAGAGAATTCGAGTAGATGAAGGCACATCACTAGGCCACTTAGTAGAAAAGGATTCACAAGTACAAGTCATGATAGATAAATTCAAAGACAACCCAAAATTGATGAATTCATTAAAGAAGAAGTTAGCCTTAATTCCATATTAATGCAACAAGAGGAAGTATTCTACTAAAATATTTTGCAAGTAAATCCTTATTGCGAAACCAGTGATAAATTGACAACCAAATAATTGATATGAGGCTTGAGTACAATGAAATCCACAAGTGGTTTCTGAATTTATCACTTGGCAAGAATCAAAGGAAGGAAGAAAGGCTGACCTACCAAAGATGAAGGAGTCTCACAAAGATATTATGTTTATGGGTTGGGATTCTTGGTTCAAACAAGGAGAAAGGGAAACAATGATAGCAGCAGGAGTAGAAAACAACATAATAGAGGCCGTAGATGAAAACCTTCATGGTGCCAATCTTGTCAAAGAGTGTGTACCAGGGTTTCTACCAAATGTCAAGCAACTAGAGTAGTAATGGAAAAAGACAGTGCAAGAAAAGGAAGAGGCTATTAAACAACTAACCAGCCTAAATTGGGAGGCATACCGGTAGTTTCTAGTAAAACCACACAGCGAGTGGACGACTCTATGGTGTTTAACAACCTCTACACAAAAAATGGTGCCAACATTGGGAAATGCCATATTTGTTGGGCAGTTAAAATCTACAATCAATTAGACACCTCAGCTCAAGCCAATGACTGATATTTCTGACCTTAGAGATCAAGTTCAAAGGAGCTACTCATCAATTTTTTTTTTACTGTTAGTTTTATTTTTTCTCATTCTGAGGAAGTTTGTTTGAAACCTCCTCAGCTATTTTTGTAATAATCTATTTTGAGACATATAATTTAGTATTTAAAACCCTCTCATGCAATTAGAGAGGGGTCTAGAAATTTTATCAAAAACACTTTTCAAAACATTACATTTATGTACTTTTGAGGAGGTTTTGATGAAACAAATGGAACAAAATCTATTTTTATTTAAATATCTAGCATTCTCTACTGAAATGCACTTTTGTACTCTTACAATGTGTTGGATTGAATGATATTGGGTCAATATTGCTGAAGCACATGAGCAGGACTTATCATATATGGTACTTTTATCATATGATTATATTTTATTTATGTATTAAGAAATAATTATTCTTTCAATTGTTTGCGTATGAAAGTCAGAATTATAGTTTCACATTATTTCACTTCTATATGATGTTATCTTTGATTTTGTTTTGAATATGTGAACTATTTTTATATGCGATATATTTCTATCAATTGTTTTTTCTAACTATTTATCATTGTTAAATGATTTCATTTATTTTCGCAGTTGAATGATATTTATTACCAATTGTTGTAAGACATCATTGCAGATCGCATATCGTATTCTATTCCCGGGTATATTTATAGTTAAATAATGTTAGATTAAGATATATGCATGTGTTTAGTAGTTAGATTATGTCACACTTAGCTTATTAATTTCCTGTTGCATCCTATAGCATTCCATCAACATTATCAAATCAACCCTTTCTCGGAAGCTGGTCTCATTATCCCTAGTCGGAGCCACTATACCAAACAGAAAAGGAGCTTCTTTCAAGGTCTAGACCGGGTGTTTTCCCCATATTGTCACAATGATTTTCGAGGCTTCAACACTTCTTCAAATCTTTTGAATCCTAGTCAAAAAATATTTATTGAAAATCCCTAATGTCCCTTTAGACTATCCCACTTCTCTCTATTGCTCCATATAAACTAGCCATGATATAAATTTGTTATAAATTAATTCTTCTCAATTTCAAGCATTACCCAGGAACATAATAATAAATTCCGAATAATTTTATAAAAAGAATATCAAAACATAACATATCTAATATCAACATTCGCAATAACTAATTTACAACGGAAAAATGACTCTTTTATTTTCTTTCAAAATAAAACCAAATATATCTATATATGGTTGGTACATTTTGATACAATGTTAGCATTATTGGGAGGAACAAACACTTATTTTCTATCCAATAGTAATCAATATAGTATTATTATATATTTTTATCTCTTTTAGCGGAGGTTTTTAAGATAAATGATATACAAGACTATATGAATTTTAACAAAATAATTACATCATTCTAGTTATATTGAAAGATAAATTACATTAAGAAATAATAATTGTGGAGAACTTTTATGCTTTTACTTAGGTTTCACGCAAATAAAACCCTTAGGTATTCCTTAGAAACTACCTCACTTCTCAACTACTTTCCCACAAGTTCCACTTAAATCTATTTTCGCTTAGAGAATAGTACAAGAGGAGTATATATATTATCACATATAATATATATATATATATATATATAATATATATAATATATCATTGCATTACAGAAGAAGAATTTAAAATCTGCATAAAGTTATAAAATAATTTATTCATGCTTTCAAGTTATATTCATTTATTTGTTATAGTTTAATGAGCAGAAAACCCATAATAAATAAAAATTTGGAAAAAACTAATTAAACTATATAAATAAAATGGCTAGTAAATGCCGATCCACATCACTTCATAATAGGAATCAGAAAACTTATTTCATCATACATCTCACTTATTAAAATTATAAAAGTTACAAGTTTAAATTATGACTTTATTTAAAATTATTATTATTAGTAACTATAAGAAGAATCAATATATAAGTTAAACATATATACATTTAAAAAAACATGTAATAAGGTTATTAATTATGGTGATTCAAAAGGCTATGAATGTTATGAATATTGTGGGTTAGAAGTTGAATCAGCACTATGGAAATTTAGATATTAGTAATTTCCATTGAAAAGGTTATCCTAATTGGCTAAATGAGTGGTCCCTCGAGAAGGGGTGAACCCCCTCCTATTGTAATGTAGTTACTAGATCTCATAAGAAAGCGAGGAAGTATAAGTTCTCCAGAAGGAAGCAAGGAAAGGAAGAAACACCCATTTTATGTGCACAATGGAAATCTTGATTGAAAGGGAGATGTCACTTGAAGGCATATACAAACTGGAAGTTTTTCATCCTCAATAATGGACTAGAAAAATCACAACATTTTGTGAAATATCATGTGTTGATCTACGAATTCATGGGAATTTGGCCCAGAGAAAATGACATTGTGAAGTGGATTCAAATAAAGCAGAGACCAAAAGGACTAATGGAGTTGAGATTGAGGGACAAAGGTTTTTCATGATTATCTTCTCAAATATAGAAGAATGAAAAAAGAGTTTTGAAAATGGTCCATAATCTCATGAATAACTAGGAGGAATGTTATAATCCAGAGAAGGAGCAATTCCTTATAGCCTCGGTATGGGTACAACTCTTCTCTCTTCCTAAAGATTTCTTGGAACTTGAAATTCTTGAGGGCCTTGGAAATTATAATGGGGATTTCATGAAAATATAAAAGATCACAACAATGAGGAGGAAGGCATCACATGCCAGAATTTATGTCTATATGAATATCTCAAAACCACTTCCTAGATAGGTAGATCTTGAGTACTATGATGAGATTTGGATCCAACCATTAGATTAAGAGCCTATACCTTTCAAATGCAGGTGATGGAATGAGTTTGGGAACTTTGTATGGGACTATCGATTAATCCTTATGGAAAATCAAGAGAATAAGTAGAAAGACACAACATATGGATTTCGAGAAGTGGTCAACAAGAAAGGAAGGTTGAACTGCAATGAAATAACAAATCCATCACAGGAGAAATCTAAAGGGAAGAAACATGTCAATCTTAGAGCTAATTCGTATATGGCACTTTAGCATGTCAAGAACTCTAGTGTGGAGGTGGAGACATAAGGGAAACCAAAATAACACCCAATGGAGGTGGAGGAGAAGGGAGACAATATGAGAGATAAGCTAAATCCTAAACAGAAACCTACGAAGGATCCCTTGAAGAACCTGGGTCTCAAGTAATTACTTTACAACACCGATACAATCTTGTAAGCGGAGGATCAGTAGGATAATCTGAGAAAAAATGAGCGAAAAATGTTGGAATTCCTCTAAACATGGTCCAGAGAAGAAGATCAAGAAATAAACCTAGATAAAATACAACACTTCCTCCATCTTTATGGGCAATGTTAACGGTGAAATGGAAAAATAGAAGGTGATCCAAAGGGCTCCAATTCCTTGAACGAAGGGTCATTACAAATCCAATGAGCTAAAGGACAAGCAATGATAGAATAAAGTAGGAAAGGCAGGAGAACTACCAGAGAGGTGCTCAAGGAGGCCAGTAAGTTTTTGCTAAACTCAGGGAAGGTTAATAAGATATCAGAGTATTTCCTCCAAAGTACATGAGTTTCCCAATGAAAATTGTCTCCTAAAATATATGGTGCCTCAACAGGAATGGTAAGCATGCGTACCAAAGGAAAAGACTTGTGGAGGAGAAGACAAAGACAGTAATCTTAGAAGAAAAAAAAGTTTTGAGTATGAAGTTAGCTACAATTATGGGTAAGTGTTGGAGAGGAAGTAAATCAATGGTTATTGATGCATGAAGCAGCATGGGAGGAATAATAGTGGTATGGGATCCAAGATTGTTGGTTTTCCAGGATTTGTTTGCATACCTCACTATCCTCTCAAGGAATTTCCAATACTCAGGAGAAGGAGGGATAGTTTGTTTGATGGAAGTATATGGACTCTCTGTACTTGTTAAAAAAAAGGCTTCTTGAAAAACTTGTGGAATATGAGATTGAATTATTAGGATGAGTATTGGATCATAGCGGCAATTTTAACATAATACAAAGCCTGGAGGAGAAAAAAACATGGAATTAGTTGATTGGAATTAAAGACATCGCCCTTTTGAGAAGTTATCGAAGACTTCAAGGTCAATGTTGATACTGTAAATGGTACCTACACCTGAAACAACTACCATGGTGATCAACATTAGTTGGCTTGTTGTCTTGACCAGTTCCTCCTTTCTGAAGAACTGTTTGGTAGATGTTTTTATGTGGAGGCAACCATTCTACCAAGCATAAGGTCAGGTAACTAGCTAATATGACTCGATAGATCAAAAAATGGCACCACACAATAGGAAATTCAAATTCGAAAGTTTCTAGTTCCAAAACCCTAATCATTTGGAAAAGATGGAAAATTGTAAGTAGAAAATTTTAATCCAAGGGAAAAATTAGATTCAAACATTCCAACTTAATCTAAAGGAAATACAACAAAATAATAGTCATTACATAATTACAGAAACAAATATATTTCAAATATATCTGAAGTTCATGTATGCAAAGATAAACTTAAAAATATTTTGTATGTCCTAGAACAAATATAGGAAAAAATGCTTTCATTCACGCAAATGGAATATCAGGTCAACTACTTTCCTTCAAAGTAGAACAGGTCCCTAACTGAAGTTTTAGAATTTCTTCTATCATAACAACTTCCTCTATAATAATCCATCAAAACTTCTCTATTTCTCTTCTTCAATTCTGCTGAAAAACCTTGAGCCTCTAAATCTGGAAATTGGTTCAATATTATCGATGGTTTGCCTTAAAACTGGAGTGGTTGTAGTTTTTTCTACATAAATTTCAACTCTCCATTTCAAACAACCATTCCCTTCTTTACTGTGATTTCAATAGCTTCCGACCCATACATTTGTTGAAACTTTTGCATGGTTTATCGAAGAAGTCCGACATCACCATGCCCTTATCTTTCTCTATCCCTTGCACTTTGCTTGTAGTTGTCGACCGATTCATATTCTAACACTTCCACTTATTTCACTACCAGAGCCTTTAAGCCCTATAATATCATCGTGATTCTACTTCAAACTTTTTTCCCCATCGAAATTTTTGACTTAAGAGAAATTATAATGATAGTGAATTCCTATATTCCCTTGGCCCCTTTTGTTTAGCCCTTTCCACATTTCTTTGCCATAAGACCGAGGGTTGTGACCATCTACCTAGCCTTGAGGGTGCTAAGGTATTTAGGCTCCTCCGAGATTTTTTTCCTTTATAAACTGATTAGATCCTAAGCTCTTTAAGTCTTCATGATCGTGTGCTAGTTGCTATGCTAGAGCCCCTCTATCAGAACTTTTTCAAGTGGCCAGTATTAAAAAGCATTGATATCCTTCAACCTCCAACTTGCAAACTTTGATCATGACGTCATCCTTTTCCATGTGTCACCTTGTGAGTGGTGACATGTGTCACCTATCTTGGCCTCTTATGGCCCCTGAAAAATGCTAAATCTTCTTGCCATCTGTCCACCGTATAGTCATGGCATGATGACACCAGCGTCCACATGGCATATTGGAACCAATCGTTGTTCACCACGTGTCCTTATGGAGTAGAGAGAAAAGGATCGTACTGTTATGGTTTTTTACTAAAATACTTTGTTAATCCACATTCAGCCTTTCACAACTCTTTAAAACTGAATCCATAATCCCATTTTTAACTCGATCGGGATTCGCCGATCGCAACTTTTTAAAATTATCACCTTGCTCCACTTCGGCAATTCACCGATTGTCGATTTCAATATGTGATCTTCACCAGATGTCGTCGACATGCGATTGTTGATTTGACCTTATGCTATGATGTGCATTGGACCTCTGATCCCCAACCTCTGATGTCGCTCTGGACCTCCGATATGCCTTCTTTTTCATTCGTTTCAAATCTTTGAAACCTTCAAACTTCAACAAGCCATATCTTTTGATCCAAAAGTCCATTTTTGGACTTCCACATACCATTGGAAATCTAGTTTAGATCAATTTCTAATGGAGAGGATATGATATAGACTTTGAGTCCTTCTATAGCTTGAAAAATGATTGCAAAATTCAGTGCTCATTTTCTTGTTGAATAGCTGAAATCACACTCACCATGATGATCCTTTACATGAAACTTTCAACTACCACAGGAATCCTTCCAAACCATGCACTACAACACATATTATTTCCAGTCTAGTTGACATCAGTGCCAACATTCACTCATAACAACTTACTGTTGACCCCTTAGGGACCTTACAATTCAAATCAAGACTAATGGACCCCTTTTTTCATACATATTTACAGTGACTTGAGAAATTTTGAGACCTTAGTACAAAGATAATTTAGACTATAATACATGGTGAATTTATAGGCTAAACTTTACATGAAGATTCCCAAAATAAATAAATTGACAAATAGACTTTGATTACCTATATTATAGGACTCGAACACCTCCACCATAACTACCATTGTTGCGCCTCGTTGGTTGCGAGCCATGGAAACCTAGAAGATTTGCTTTGATGCAAGAGTTTGTTCACGTGTTGGGAGTAGGACGGTGAAGAACGTAACATCATATTTCACACAACAATTTTACTAATGACCCACCTTTGATAGAAATAATAAAAAAAAAAATGATCTTTTCAAATCCCGACTAATACAAGCAACTAGAGAAAATAGAGAAAGACAATGCTAAATAGAGAACTCAATTTTATTAACAAAGAAAATAATTACAAAGTGGATGTCGCCTTTAGGATTTAATTGTTTTTCCTCCTCGTTTGCAGGAGCTAGTTTTCTATATAGGAATATTAAAATAAGAAAATATTGCAACATAAAAGGGAGGAACTTTGGCTAGTATTGCCTCCTATGTGACATCTGATGTAATGTGGACACATTCTAGAACCTCAAATAGCTCAAATATAGATCGAAGATTAGCTTGTTGTTTAAAGGGTGGATATGCTTTCACTTCTTTTGTCAGGAAGACTCAAAAAGGATTATCTCTTCTCCATGGGTAAAAGGTAGGGGATACCTCATTGTAAAAAGTTGGAACACAAAATTCAACCCATTCTTGGAGTCTCCATGATGACACCTTTTGTGTGCCAAATTGCCTGTTCTATCACTCAAATTATGGAACAAGTCAGCAATTATGGACATTGCTAATAGGATTGGGAGTTTTTACTTCTAGGATGAAGGCAGTTTTAGCCATCTGGATAAGCGAATGGTGTGGGTATTAGTATAGGTGGATATGGGAGGAGGTCTATTGGAGGAACTGGACATTCAATGGAACAACTATTCTATTAAGATCAACATCGATTATTGGGGGGTTCCATTCTGATTCCTTAAATGTCATGAAACTAGTCATATTATGCAAAATTGCTTCATGAAGTTTATGGATATGAGGGGTTCTCTCAAATCAACGGGTCAAGGGTCTTGGTCTCAATCTCTGCATGAGGATCCTTCTCAACAGTCAATGAATCTCCCTAAACTGGTGCCACGTAACCATTTTCCTCATAAGCTTGAATATCATAAGGACATATTTGATGGCAAAAATACTTTGTATCCATATGTTATGAATTTAAAATTACTTGGGAGTATTTATTATCATCCTATGTATCTGGAAACACCCAATTCCCCTCTATCTAATGGGATGGAGGGCTCTGAGGGTCCTAGTTGCTTTTTCCCTTTGTAGAATTTAGGGGGGTCAAAAACTTCAAATGTTTTTGTCTCTCGGACTCTTGGGTAGACTATGGAAGTGGGGGAGGATGATATGAATCTCTCCCCAGATAATGAATTATAGGTCCTTTCACTCTTCTCTTTAGGTGAGATGAGGCAAACGAAGATTATGAATTTGTTGGTGCAGAGCCCGTCTAATCCTGGATCTTCTATGAGGAATAGGAATGTTACTCATAGGAAGAAAAGGATCCCTAAATTTAACAATATCTCAGTCTGTAATATGTCAGGAGTGTCATCTTCTCTTTGGTTGGGATATTTTGAGGGTATAGACCAGGACAAAAATGAACCCTCATATTATTTTTCTTCACCTCCTAGTGCTACTGGTTCGCGGCTCCTTAGATCATATGTACCCGAGGAACCATTTTACCCATGATCATCATATCCCTAAAAGTAAGGGGGTTGGGAGTTCCACATAAGAATAGCTCCCTTAGGGGCATGATACACCTACATAACCCCTCTGTAACTTTGCTTCAAGAAACCATGATCTCAAGGAAAAGGCCTTGTAGACACTTATAATTTATAACTATTTGCCCTAATTGGTATGTGTGTGCCACTAGCGCATGAGGACTTTATGGGGGTATGCGAGATATTTGGAACCCTAAAGTCATTTATTTGAAGGCATATAATTCATGTGCAGGGATCATCTTGTCCCGCCATCACTCGACAACTTTCCGGAGAATTCACATTTTGAAATCCTATTCAACATATGTCAATAGAAGACTCTATTAGAAAAATGTTTCGGCCTCGGGTCTATTAGGAATGCAGTCCCTTATTATTGTCGAGGATCTTAATTTTACTTTTGGTATGGATAATATTTGGGGAGACATGGCTAGGGTGGACTCTATGTCTCAATTCATAAAGGACATGATGGTTCCTTATGCTCATATTGATGTTGGCCCCAAACCTTTTCCCCCAACTTAGAGGAATGGCCGAACTAGTTCCAATGGTATATCGAAGATACTAGACAGATTCATAATAAGTCAAACACAATTTAATGACATGGAGGGGATAAAATAATTGATCATTCCTTCTTTCATTTCTTATCATAAGTCAATTCTATTGTCTTGGGCGATTCTGGGTGGGAGAAGGTTTTATCCGTTCAATTTCAATTCTCCCTTTCTTTAGATAAAATATTTTTAGGAACTGGTTTGAAAAGTTTGGAGTCATCGACCAGTCCCCCCTTAGACGAGTTGCATGTCCTCCATTCATGACAAAATCTCTTCTCTGAAAAGGGAGGTAATTCAATGTGCATCATATCTTAAATTGATGAAGAACAAAACCCAACATGATATAGAATACAACCTTCAACACTATAATGATCATTCATATCCTCTGCAGTACAAAAGTAAAATTCTAGAACTTGGAGGAAAAAACAGGGTTATTCTCTTTTCAAAGGAGGCTGCTATCAGATTGAAAGCTTAGGCCACCTGGGTGGCTCTTGGGGATAAGAACTCCATTTTTTTTAATTACATGCTAATATAAGGAAACAATCCAATACTATTCGAGGTGTTTGGGACAATGATAGAATTTATTATGAGACTCAATTAGAGATGGAAATGGTAGCGGTTAAACACTTTAGTTGTTTATACAAGGAAAGTGACTTGGACTTTAGTGCCTAACTGGAGTTCTTGGCTCATTTACCAACAATGTTCTCAAGGGAGGACAATGAAAAATTGGGCACTTGGTCACTAAGGAGGAACTGGTGGAGGTATTGAAGGGATGTGCAAAGGATAATAGGTCAAGGCCTGATGCATGGGGGGTGTGGTTATTCATTCAATTCTTTGAGCTGATGATGTCGGATCTCTTCGCTGTAAAAGAGGAGTCGAGGTCTCTTGGACTCATCTCGGGGGACGTTAATGCTAAGTTCTTTTCCCTCATTTCGAATAAATCGAACCTTAAAACTTTTGGTGAGTATTTTCCTATTTCCTTGTGCAAATTTGTTTGTAAGATAATTTCAAAACTTATTTCTTGTAGGATAAAACCAATTATATCGAAACACATCTCTCTCAAACAGCTCAGGTTTCTGGAAGGTAGACAGATACATGATGTCACTAGCATCACTCATGACATTGCACACTCAATAAAGACTTAGAAATTGAAGTCATGTTTGATTAAAGTTGATTTTCATAAGGCATTTGATTTTATTGATAGGAAATTCTTAAGGCTGGTGTTACATAAAATTGAGGTTTTCCCTCATAATATCAGATGGGTTATGGCATGCATCAACACTGCTAATTTTTTTGTCATTATTAACAGTTTACTAACTCATTTCTTTAGGGCTTATAGAGGACTTAGACAAGGATGGGCACTTTCCCCATTTCTCTTCCTTCTCGTCATTGATTGCCTAATCATATACTGGGGGATGCTAGGGATAGGGGTCATATTCTGGGCATTAACATTACTAGCCACAAACCAATTACACACATGATGTTTGTGGATGACCTTCTATTTGTAGGAGCAACAAATATTGAAGAATGGACCTGCATCTATAGTATTATTACCTCTTTTAGTGTGGTTCTAGTCTTGTCATTAACAAATCAAAATCCTATCTAATACATGGAGATAGTGTTGAGACAATGATCAAAAATATTCACAGTCTCTTCAACATTGGATCCTCTCATTATGAATATGGCTTTGTATCTCTGGACTTTGGAATAAAACTGAACAATTATCTTGTACAGGACTGGGATTGGTTCATTAATAGGTTTGAAAAGACGTTACATGGGTGGAAACATAGTTGGCTATCATTGGGAGGTCACCTTACTCTGATAAAATTTGTGCTCCAAGGCATTGCAGTTTACTGGGTGCACCTCTTATAGTTACCTATTGTGGTCATTCACATGATTGAGTGTATAATTGCCAGTTTTATGTGGTTTGGAAACATGAAAGAGGAGAAAATCGACCTTGTCTAATGGAGAGTCCTCACTAGGTCGATTGTAGATGATGGATGGGGGATCTTAGACACTCACAATTCCAATATGGCATTGATCTTAAAAAATAGCTGGAGGGTTATGAGTGGGAACGACATATGGTCACAAATCGTCAGAAAGAAATACATTTATGGTCAACAATTTATTACTCAAATCAGAGGTGGAGCCAGGAGTAAAACAAGGTCATCATTCATTTGGAGATTCATACAGAGTAATATTCAATGGATGATGACATTTTTATGATGGGAAGTTGGGGATGGATCCACAATTGAGATTAGACTAGATGCACTTTCGGGATTTGATGGGAATCATTGTCTTTCAGCTCCACTGATCACACTTCTTCATGAAAGTGGCATATACTATCAACAACAAGCCCTACACAATTAGCAGGTAAACATTCTTGGATAGTATTGGATGAAAGAAGATGAGATAGGAATTCATGGGATTCACGCAATTGAATAAGACATATACATCTCTTAATTGAGTGCTAAAAGCATATTTTTCACTAACTAGGCAGACACAATGATTTGGGTAGGGACAAAAAACATGGGACCATTGATGGTAAAAGAGATTTATCAAAAATTTCCATTAAATGAGAAATATTTTTATTATTTATTATGGTTTCAAGAAGCATGGAAATGTGTGATTACAAAAAATATTAAATATTTTTGTTGGTTGATACTTCAAGACTACATCCTTACCTGGGAAAATCGGCAAAAAGGGGACTTTAACGGACAGGGTATATGTTCGATGTGCAAGCAAGGAGATGAAAATGTGGATCATCTTGTGCTTAGTTTTCCATTTGTTGATGTGGTCTAGGAAGCAGTTCTGCATGCAATTGGCATTGCACCCATTAGGACACATCAAACACTGAAATCATGCCTTGTCCTTCTGGATCAGCTCTCGGTCTCCATATTGTTCCTCATCATTTTTCATTATATGTTCCATTTAGAGATGCCATAATGCACTTATATTTTACCTTAAATTTGTTGATGTTAGAGAAGTTATAATAAAATATGTGGCCTATTTCACAGAATCTAGAATGACAAAAAGATAGAAGTCAAATAGAAATATCAGACTTCGGGACATTGGGATGGTCTTCCCTATGGGGTTTTTGATCGGGCTTGCCTAAATAGGAAGTGTGGGTGCAAGGTAGTCATTGTTTTGGAACCGAGGAAATATTTCCATTTCTGGTCAGAGGGGGGTCAAGGGACAAATAATAGAGTGAAATCACTCTTTGGGGTGTCCTCATAGGTGCTAAATTATTGGGCCTTGAATAATTTCTGGTTTATGGTCACGCGAAGGGCATCATCGATTGGGTTAAGGACTACACACTATAAAATATCTCATCTTATCTAACTGGTTGAGGAGAATCTGACATCTGGTAAGCACTTTCCATCATATTGAATTTGGTCAGATATACAGAGAACAGAATCAAACCGTCGACCTCCTCTCAAAGGGATGAATCTTAAAGGAACCCGATAAGCTCTATTTTGTTGCTTCTGAATAGGGTGTAATGAAAAATGTTGTATGCATTAATCACACTTAGGAGTTGATAGAAGAAAATGTTCGACATCTTAGGCGAAAGTATGTTATTCTGGGCAAAATCTCGTTTTAATTTTGTTTGTTTAATGTTTTTTTTTCTATGGACAATATGCAAGATTAAGTGGTTAATAGATAAATATAGGGAAAATTAAGACAATTTACAAATAGGATATAGAGATGAAAGATATAGAAGAACTCATAGAAGTTTACAAAACATGTTATGAATATCTACTCTCTTTTTTGTCTAATGGAAAGATAGTGTTTTTTTCTTCCAAAAATAAAACCTCAGCTAACAATGTACAATTGTCTCATGTAAGCGTAACAAAACAAATATTCCATAGTAAATATCTATAAAGCGCTTTCCCTCAGGGGAAGAAGAAAAATTGTTAATATTCTCATGCATCAAATTTTAATTATTAATATAATATTAAACATGAAAGTTATTAATAGTATGTTAATTTTAATAATAATATTTTAATATTTTAATATTAATGATAACTTTAATTATATAATTAGTTTTGTGTTGATAACTAATATTGTAGAGATGTTGTAATGTAATGTTTAATATTTTGACTAAATCAAATTAGATAGAAATAAAAATAACTCTCAAAATAAAATAAAAAATAGAAGTAGAAGTATAAATAACTTTATAAAAATAAATCAAAAATAAAAATAAAAATGGTCCATGATAGTCATGTGGAATATAATCTATTTAGAAATAAAATTAAACCAACATAAATCCATCCTAACTCAAGATTTACCAAGCCCCTAGAAAGATCAAATCTCTTTTCACTCTAAAAAAAATATTTAACATATAAAAAATTTTAATCTTTCCATATTAAAATAGAATAATTAGTATATTATTATTAATTATATTTTATTGTAATACGTGCAAATACATTAATTATATATTTTTTGAAATGTATTTGGCAATGCATTAATTATATATTGTAATCATGTATTTTGATTTTATGTTACGTTAGTGTAATCGTTTGATTTAATTTTGTTTTGTGATTTAGAAAATGTATTGTTCAACGACACTCAACCCAGTGAAGGAGCTGCAAACACAACCGTTTATGGTCAGTATTAAGGTGAGGTGAAGGAAGAAGGTCGCGTGAATAGGCCACTAAGGAGCTCGAAATCCCCACACAAATAAGCATGAACAAAACTTCCTTGGCCCTTTTTCTTGTTTCAGTGTTTTTGACTTGTAACCCATTACAATTCATGCTTGCCCAACAAATTAATTGGAGAAGATCATACTTGAATTGCCCAACAAATTAATTGGAGAAGATCATACTTGAGGATTAATTGGTCCGTCATTGAGTTAGTTGACCTATATTTTGAACTTCCAATTTGTAAAAATGTGTAGGTGGAAATTAAGCACGACGGCGGAAGTATTTATTTGTCATAATTAACTGGGCCATCATTAAACTAGTTGATCTCTTTGTTTAAAACTCATTTAATAAATTAACCTATTTTAACACCTTATTTCTGAATAATACATAATTAATTTAATTCATACACGTGACACATTGGAACACCAATCTCGGGACAATAGAGCTACTCGGAAGACGATGGAATGCAGGACTCCGAAGTCTATGAAATGTGGGACTCAACAATGTGGAATGACGTTGAATTCTGGATGCATATATTAATATGCACATGGCATATTATTAAAACAAAACAATATCACAACGGTCGAGTTTTATATTCTTCAAAAGTTAAATCAGTTGGTTTAGTTTTCAGATTTTATTAGCATCCCATTAATAGATATATGGTATATATAAAACAAGAGCCATAGACAGTAGTAGTCTCTGCAAGTTTGAAAATCTTAACATATATGGTCACACATTTTTACCATATCTACAAAGTTGTTTATTACACGCAAGAAATTCGATCTTATACTCCACTTACCACTGAACTCGCTTTCCACTTGGAATTACTTGCCTTTTGACTTCACTTCCCTTAGAAGCCTACCATGTAAAATATTAATAAAGATGATAAGATAGTAAAGATACGAGGAACATCGAAATGGTATTACTATGAGAGAGGTAGGGGAGCAGCACCTATAAACCAAATGTGAAGCGTATGAAGGATATCAAGTATTAATATAAGATGGATATAAGTAATACAATTTGTAAAAGCATGTAATGATTGTCCGTCACCAAGACTTAGGTTAAATGTAGCTTATTGTATGCATCTCATACGCATTCGATTCGATTTGGATGCAACGCATGTGGCACGCCTTTTAAGTAACCAACTAGTGTTGTTTTTGCCATTTTTGTTAGAAGAAAAGTGTGGTGTTTTAAGTTGAGGTATGGGTTTGAAAGCCATGCACTTTTTAAGATTGCCACATTGTAAAGCTATGTAATGAAGATCAGCATATCATGAACTGAGAGGGGCTTCTCAATATAACTCAGGGTTCAACTCAAAGGAAGACATGAATTTTATTACTGCCTTATAAATTAGGTTGGCAAACATTTGAGTGCTTAGGGCATTTATCTAACTTTGCAATATTTAAATTTTATATGGAAATGAATGATATTTTCTTTATTGTTTGTAACCACTAGAACCACTAGCCCCATCATGACTCTACTACTGAATAACTTTGAATATATTCTTGGAAGACACGAACGAGCTAATCAACAACAATTGTGCATTGTGTATGGACAAGTGGTTCGCTATATGAAATATCTGGCCTAGTTTTGTGTCAGCATACAAAACAAACAAATTTAAGTAGAGGCATTCTAAGAGTTACAACAACATGCGAGTTTCAGAGCCATGTTTAAGAGTTACAAAAACATGCGAGTTTTTTAGGGTAAGGCTGGTAATGAGGAGAGACTTTGTAACCATTTTGTGAGTCTTTTGGTTCAAATCCAGATAATAAAAAATGAATAGGATATAATATACTTTGAAATGCTTGTGATCGTGCTGATGAACCAGAGGCGGCACAATATGCCTCCAACTACATCCATCATCTTGTGCTAAATTGCTTCGACTAGTTACTACACCACTATATGCTACTATTACACTAATAAGGTGGTTATAGAGCTGGCTAAATGGAGCACCTAGTGTGGTTGGAAACCTTGCTCAAAGAAGACGAGAAAAATACTTGAACATTTGAACAAAGTCAACCCACGGTAAACAAGGGAAGGTAGCCTCAAATAGTTCCTTGAGAATCGATCAAGAGAGCTTGGATACTCCATATGCAAGCATCAATTACCCACTCAAATCTCTTGACCCTCCTCTCTGATCATGCAAAATTAGGAACTCGAAGCTCAACCTCCCCCCTCACCAAATTAGTTAAACCACAGAAAACCCCCTCTTTATAAATATCATTCCCAAAAAAGTACATATCCACCCATTTCTCTTACACCAATCATGCTCACTAGTCTTTCCCTTTAGTCAACCTTCATAACACAAGGAGTGAGATCCCCTTTACAGCTAAATAAGAAAGTGAGCTCCTGAGGTCCTCTTTACTATTAAATAATTTCTTAGTTTATCCCACTTCTCTCTAATGCTTTATATGAGCTAGTTATGAAAAGAAAAAAACAACTTATAAATTAATTATTCTTAATCTCAATAATTACCTATAAACATAATAAGGAATTCCAAATAAATTTATGGTAAAACTAAAAAAACATAACATATCTAACACCAACATACCCAAACAACTAAACTAATCCATTTTCTTAAATATTCTTTAGGAAGAAAATAAAGCCAAATATTATACTTATATACAAATGATTTTGATTTTATATAACCGTTATATAAATGATTTTCATTTTATATAACTTAAATGGTTAGTATATTTGATTATACCTTGTTAGTATTATCAAAAAAATTAACAATTATCATTATACTATTTTTTTATATAATTATATACTTTTATTTCTTTTCCAGAAAGGTTTATTTTAGATAAATGATACACAAACCTATCTGAATTTTTATCAACAAACAAACAAAATGCATCTTTTTATTTAAAGATGAATTATTTTGGAAAGGAAAAGATACGGGAAAAATCATCTAAGTCAACAAAATAATATTCGTGGGAAACTTTTACACTTTTATATAGTTTGGTTTCACACAAATAAAACCTGCATCTGTTTCTTAGAAACTGACCGAGTTCTCAACCGCTTTCCTCTCAAGTTCAACTTGAAAGGACAACCCCATTTTCGTTCGGAGAATATTTAAAAGTCGAACAAAACCCAGCTTGCAAACCCCATTTTCTTTGCGAGAATATTTAAAAGACGAGCAAAAGCCACCTTACAAGAGAAAATTTAAGTCCGCCGTAGGTCATATGCACTATTTATCCATGCTCATAAATCTGTTTATTCACTTGTTTGTCCTGACCTTTCAATGAGTGGAGAATCCAGAATCATATTTTTTTGGTAAAAATATAAATATATATTTTCACTCATTTCTTTCGTTCTGTATTGATCATTACAAATTACACGTTTAGCGAATAAAAAACTTGTTACAGAGCTACTAATCTGTCTGGCATAATATACAATTCATTAATTCATACACGTGAAACAATGAGGACCAATGTGGGGACCACGGCACATAGAACCACTGGGAAGACGATGGAAGGGAGACATGGTATAGGGAATCACCGGGAAGACGATGGAATATTATGTGTGAAGTTTTTGTGATCCTTAATGAATTAAGCAAAGTCTTTTAGTAGAAATCACATTAGAGAATTTTTTGCCAACGAACCAACAAGTGTGGTTCAGCGTCAAGATCATATGAAGAGGTAGACTATGGCAAAAGTTTAAATAGAGAGCAATGTAAAGACATAAAGTAACGACTATATTTGAACAATAATGTTTGAATTATAATATTAATTGATTAATATATTAAAAGCAAATATTATTGTTGAAATGTTACTTTCAACTGTAGCGCTTGCCGGAATCCGCGATCAAACAGCAATTGCAAACAGTTTTTTTCCTGGAAAACCGTCATGGGATTCCCCGCACTATTTTTACGGAACAGTGGTAATTCTCGGGGGTAGTGATCACATTTATCAGGTGACACGTGCCCTAGGCGGTTTGCCAAAACTACTTTTCCCCGCGCGTAAAGTTCTTATGGTTTGCCCATGCGATATTGATCGACAACCATCCCATTAATGTGAGTGGAATTATTTGCAGTAGATTGCAAAATCAGGCTCTCTGTCTCAGATTTTCAAATTGCATTTTGAGAATGTATAGTGTCCACGTATTGTTTGCATACCATCAACCAAATATCTGCATAAATCTATAAATGTTCTTTTTATAATAAAAAAATATATACCGCAATGTGATGTAATTAATGAAATTTACTGCGGTTGGTAAATGTAGGTGAAGAATTTATTTTTATTATTTATGGGAGTCGTTTTTCTTATGATACAAGTAAAGTGTAATGTCATGTTCTCTTTTGTTGTTGAAAATGAAATGTAATACGCAACAGCGTGTTACATACAACAGTTTTTTTTGTAATGCACAGCAGTGCAGAGACAGAGTGTTTTTCTTGTAATACACAACAGTGTTAATTTTTTCAAGCAGAGACAGAGTGAAATTTTTTTTGGAACTGCATCTGAAGCGTTCTTGTTATAATCTCTCTATAGAGGAAGATTTTTTTTTGTAACAGTCAATCCTATTAATGAATACAAGCGTTTGTGTGTGAAAATAAAAAACTCTGTCTTCTGTGTCAAAAACAGAGCATTATTCTCTATTCAGTGTTTTTCGTTTTTGTTCTGGAATTATAGAAATTCCCAAGATGGTATCAAAGCTTGTCAAGGCTCTTTGAAGATGTCAAAGAAGATGAAAGAAGGATTTCTTATTGCATCAGCTTCTCCAGTAGAGTGAAGACTCAGTCAAGAAAGAATCCAAGGTATTTCTCAAGTTAGTTTTTTGTGTTATTGTTGAGGACAGACAGTGATTTTAAATACACAGCCAAGTATTTTGAAGCATAGTTAAGAGTGCATGAATGGCTGGAGCCAGCACTAGCATAGGTATCTGTAATACCCAATGCCCACAATTTAATGGGAAAAACTATGAATATTGGGCAATAACTATGAGAGCTTTACTTGCTTCCCAAGACTTATGGGAATTTGTTGAGAATGGTTTTGAAGAACTAGCAAGTGCAGATGAGTTTAATAATTTGACTCAGGCAGAAAAAGAACTGTTGAAGAGAAATAAGAGGAAGGATTTTAAAGTCCTCTACTTTTTGTATCAAGCAGTGCATAAGAGTGTGTTTCTAAGGATAGCAGTAGCCAAGAGATCCAAATAAGCATGGCGAACTCTCAAGATAGCCTATCAAGCCATGGAGAAAGTGAAGACAGCAAAACTACAGTTGCTGAGGAGAGATTTTGAGCCTCT
>APFE031334983.1:80901-92505 GCA_000404065.3 Pinus taeda
TATATATATTTACTTGTGCAAATTTCGCCCCACAAAAAAAATACATACACTTGCCTTTTATTCTATTTGCCTTTATTTAACTGTTTAAACAACCAGCAAATATATATAGTGTCGTCGTTAGGAACCCAACCAGAAGGATCTAGGTCATTTGCGTAGGCAACAAGGCATGGCATTCCGTAGGCAACCAGAATTTAGTTTGCAAACGATTCTTGCCACCGTCAGTTTCATATATCCGTAAGCAAAGTTCAGCGTAGGTGGAGTCTCGGTTTAAAAAAAAAAAAAAAAAAACTCAGCGCAGGTCCAATAGCAGCAATCAATGATAGAGCATAATTTGGATTGGATGTTTCAAAGATTCATATTGTTTTCACAATTAAATTCTGAAAACGTTCAACGCGCACATACAAATATATAACGTGCATAATCAGCTGAAGTATAATGCTACACATACCAATATATAACGTGCATAATCATCTGCGCGCATTCCTTGTAGAACCCCACTCGAACAGCAATATTTGCTCCCGTTTCAGTGTACACTCCAATACTTTTATCAGCAACACTGGCTTAAGAATGGATTAGAGGCACAGCGGACAGCGCAGCACCATTTAATCCACCGCATCTCTAAAATGTGTTGGGGACTCCACGTCTCCACGCAGCAACAGTCACGACCACACCTCCAGCAATGTACAGCAATGTACAGGCCTCCACGCCCGCAAACGATCCACGCATCAGTCTTTAATCCACCACGCACGCACGCACAGAATTTTCTCAGCACCAACGCCTCCACGCCTTAGCGCTCCACCTCCAGCAGTGTCGCTCCTCCAACGCGCTCTGATACCACTTGTTGGAGAGATGCACAACTAAATTAAACAAAATAACACACAGCAGAATAAATCAGGCACATAAAACTCAAGAATTTAACGTGGTTCACCCAACCAATCTGGGCTACGTCCACACAACATAGGCATCGGCAATTTATTAATCAAAATAGGAGATTACATAATGAAAACCTCACAAAACTCTCACCCTCATAGCAAACCATCCAAATGGTTGCCTGTTATATAGCAAGGAGAATCTAACAGTCTCATTAACTCACTCTCATCAAATATAGGAGGCATTAACTCCCTCCCAACAAACTGGAGTTAATCTAGGAACTGAATTTCTATTGTTGTCACCTTCAGAGATTTTTGCCTATTTCATTCCAAACAGAAAATCTCAACAATTAAACATAAAAATTATTATAGTATGTTAATTTAATAAATACTCTAATATTTTAATTTAATTTATAACTTTATTATTATAATTATTTGTGGAGAACCAACATTGTTAGAATATAATATATATTAATTTTGATTAAGAAAAATTAGATTAAAAAAATATTCTCCAATAAAAATAATAAAATAAAAACGGTGCTGGTATTCATTTATAATATTTCATATGTGATATAATCTTAAAGGGAATAAACTAACATAAATTCATTCTAATTCAAAATTTACCAAACTCCTAATAGATCAAATCTCTTTTAGCCTACATATTCAAAAAATAATCTCCCTATTAAAATAATCTAAACTATAATATTAAATTATATTTAATATTTTTATTATTAATACTTGCAAAATAAGTAAATATTTTATGTATTTAAACTAATAATATTTAATATTTATTATAATATATAAATACTTGCTAATATATTAAGTAAATATTTTTTAAAATGTATTTGCAAATACATTAATTATATATTATAGTCACTTATTTTTAAAATGTATTTTCATTTAATGTTTGGTTAGTGTAATCGTTTGACTTAATGTTGTTTTTTGACTTAGAAAATATATTGGTCAACGGCACTCAACCAATTGAAGAAGCTGCAAACAGAACCGTTTATGGTGAGTATTGAGGTGGAGGGAAGGAGGTCGTGAATAGGGCAAGAAGGAGCTCGAAATCCCCACATTGCTTAACAAAAAAGCATGAACAAAACTGCCCTTACCCTTTTTCTTTCCATTCAGTGTTTTTAATTTGTAACCCATTAAGGGAGAAGATCATATTTGAGGATTAAATGGTCCATCATTGAGTTGTTTGATCTATTGGTTGAACTTTGAATTTTTAAAAAGTCTAATTGAAAATTAATCACGGCAGCGGAAGTATTTATTTGCCATAATTAATTGGACCATCATTATGCTAAGTATTTATTTGTCATAATTAGTTGGACATCATTAAGCTAGTTGATCTATTTTTGAACTTTGAATTTGTAAAAATGCTCGAGAAGAAATTAAGCATGGCAACACAAATAATATTCATTTCTCCTGTGTTAATTGGAGAAGATTCTATTTGAATGCCATAATTAATTGGACCATCTGTAAGCTAAGTATTTAATTGTCATAATTAATTGCACCATCTTGATCTATTTTTTGAACTTTGAATTTGTAAAAATGCACGAGCGGAAATTGAGTGTATGTTGGAATGGTCGGGGCTGTCGGTTTACACGGCCCCGGCTGGTATCGAGCAGAGGCTGTGCCAGGCAGCATATTTGGGCCATGGCCTTATGTACTATGTACAGTTGTAATAATGACATATATACCTTCTTCAAGGGGGTTTGTCTCCCCTGAAAAAAAAAAAAAAAAAGAAGAAATATTCATTTGGCCAGAGTTAACTGGAGAAGATTTTATTTGAATGTTAAGTCGCCATCATTGAAATAATTGATTCATTTGTAAAAAAATTGAAAGTACAATAAAGAAATTAAACATAATAACAAAAACAAAATTTTACTATAAATATCTATTTAGTGAATAGATTTTAATTTAAGAAATATAATTTTAGTTTTATTTTTACATTTATATTTACAAAATAATTTTAATTACTTTTCTTAAATTTATGTTTAAACTAAATTATAAATTTATTACAGAAGTTCTTAATTTTTTAAAATTGTTATATTATCATGTTTATCAGTATTACATATAAACAACTATTATATTCATTTTATATTAAATTTGTTTTTTTTTATATATTTTTTTAATTAATTAATTTATTTAAATAAATAAATTAAATAAATTTTTAAATATAAATTTCAATTTTATTATATTATTATTATTAAAAATATTCTAAAATTTTTATGAAAATTCATTTAATAAATTAACATATTTTAATAACTGAATAATACCTAATTAATTTAATTCATACACGTGACACATTGTAACACCAATCTCGGGACAACAAAACTACTCGGAAGACGACGGAATGCGGGACTCCAAAGTCTATCAAATGCGGGACTCCACAATGTTGAATGATATTGTAGAATTGATAATGTTGAATGATGTTGAATTCTGAATGCATATATTAATATGCACATGGCATATTATTAAAACAAGACAATATTCCAACTGCCGAGTTTTATATTTTTCAAAAGTTAAATCAGTTGGTTTAGCTTTCAGATTTTATTAGCAGGCCATAAATAGATATATGGTATATATAAAATAAGAACCATAGACAGGCGGTAGTCTCTTCCGGTTTGAAAATCTTACCATATATGGTTACACGTTTTTACCATATCTACAAAGTTGTACTCCACTTACCACTTAACTCGGTTTCAAGTTGGAATTACTTACCTTTTGACTTCACGTTAGAAGGGTGCCATGTAATAATATATTAATAAAGATGATAAGATAGTAAAGATACGAGGAACATCGAAATGATATTACTATGATAGAGGTAGGGGATCATATATAAACCAAATGTGAAGAATATGAAGGATATCAAGTATTAATGTAAGATTGGGATAATTAATACAATTTGTAAAAGCATGTAATGATAGTGAGTTGCTATGACCTAGGTAAAATGTAATCTATTGTACGCATCCCATACACATTTAATTCGATTTGGATGTTTTAAGTTGAGGACTGATACGATATTATATTTTGGTACCTGGTATCTAGTTATTTCGAGTATCTGGTACTCCTTGGTTTAACTTGGAATATATGTTTCCTCATCATCTTTATGTATTTCAGATCATTATATTCTCTTAATATAAGCTATGATGGTTTTTCTCTCTGAAAAAAAATGGGTTTGAAAGCCATGCGCGTTAAGATTGCCACAAATTGAAAGGGGCAGCGAAAATCATATCATGAGTTGAGAAGGGTTTCTCAATATAACTTAGGGTTCAACTCAAAGGAAGACATTAATTTATTATTTCCTTATAAATGAGGCTGGCAATATTTGAGTGCTTAAAGTAGTTATCCAACCCCACAACATTTAAATTTTATATTGAAATGAATGACTTTTTCTTTATTGTTTGTAACCATTAGAACCACAAGCCTCATCACGACTCTCCTACTGAATAATTTCGAATATATTTTTGGAAGACTTGAAGAGGCTAATGAGCAACAACTATGCATTGTGTATGGACAAGCGCTCGCTATATGAAATATCTGGCCTAATTTTGTGTCAGCATACAAAACAAACAAATTTAAGTAGAGGCATTATGAGTTACATCAACGTGTGAGTTTTAGAGCCATGTTTAAGAGTTACAACAACATGCGAGTTTTTGAGGGTAAGGCTCGTAATGAGGAGAGACTTCGTAACCATTTTGTGAGTCTTTTGGTTCAAATCCAGATAATCAAAGATGAACAAGATATAGTATATTTTGAAATGCCTAAGATCATGTTGATGATCCATAAGTGACACAGTATGCCTCCAACTAGATCCATCATCCTGTGCTTAATTGCTTCGACTCGGAGGATCCGCCGCTAGCTACTACACCACTATATCCTACTATTATAGTGATAAGGTAGTTATAGAGCTGGCTAAATGGAGCACCTCGTAAGGTTGGAAACCTTGCTCGATTAAGACGAGCAAAACACTAGAACATTCGAACAAAGTCAACCCATGGTAAACAAGGGAAGGTAACCTCAAAGAGTTCCTTAAGATTCGATCAATAGAGCTTGGACCCCTGCATATCCAAGCATCAATTACCCACTCAAATCTCTCGAAACTCCTCTCTAATAAAGTAGAAATAGGAACTCGAAGCTCAACCTCCCCCTCCGAATCAGGAACATGAAGTTCAACCTCCCCCCCTCACCAAATTAGCTAAACGATAGAGAACCCCCTCTTTCTAAATATTTTTCCAAAAAAATACATATCCACCCATTTCTCTTACACTGATCCTGCTCACTAGTCTTTCCCTTTGGTCAACCTTCATAATACAAGGAGTGAGATCCCCTTTACTGGTAAATAAGAAAGTAAGCTCCCAAGATCCCCTTCATTGCTAAATAATTTCTTAGGTTATTCCACTTCTCTCTAATATTTCATATAAACTAGCTATAAAATGAAAAAAACCAACTCATAAATTAATTCTTCTTAATGTCAATCATTACTTATAAACATAGTAAAGAATTCCAAATAATTTGATAAAAAGACTTAAAAAACATAACATATCTAACACCAACATACCTTAGAAACTAAAAAAACTAAACATATCTAACACCAACATACCTTAGAAACTAAAAAAACTAAACGAATCCATTTTCTTAAACATTCTTTAAGAAAAAAATAAAGCCAAGTATTATACTTATATAAATGATTTTGATTTTATATAACCATTACATAAATGGTTTTGATTTTATATAACTTAAATGGTTAGTATATTTAATTATACCGTGTATAAACCTTTAAAAAAAATAAAAACTTATCTTTATACTATTTTTTCTTATAATTATATACTTTTATTTCTTTTAAAGAAAGGTTTATTTTAGATAAATGATACACAAACCGATCTGAATTTTTATGAAGAGACAAACAAAATGCATCTTTTTATCTTAAAGATGAATTATTTTGGAAAGGTTTACGCGAAAAAACATCCAAGTCAACAAAATAATATTCGTGGGAGACTTTTACACTTTTATATGCATTGATCATTATAGTATCAAATTACACATTTAGCGAATAAAACACTTGTTACAGAGCGACCAACCTGTGTGGCATAATATATAGTTCATTAATTCATACACGTGAAACAGTGAGGAATAATGTGGGGACCACGGGACCCAGAACCACTGGGAAGACGATGGAAGGGGAGACTCGACAATGTGCGATGACGTTGAATTGTTGATACATATATTAATATCCGCATGCATATTATTAAACGAGTATTATGTTTTTAAAGTTAATTGAGTTGGATTAACTTTTGCAAATTTTTAATTACCAATCAATACATAATTACGGGATAGGCCTCTTTATTTTGAAATTGTGTTTTCAGAAATTTTTTTTTTTATTAGATTTCATCTCCGAAGAATATTCCGAAAATATTTATGGTAATGTGTATAAATCAAGAATTAATCATAATTTGAAAATCACTTATAATTTTTTTTAATTAAAATAAAATATATTAGCATTACTTATTCCTTGATTTGAAATCATTTATAAAATTTTTGAAAGAATAATTACAATAAATAACTGGCACTACCTATTGTTTTAGCTAAGATTCAATGCCTAGCTAATCCAATTTCTAACCAATCACATCTTTAACTTTTCAGAATCCACTTTCTAACCAATCATATCTTTAACTTTTTAGCTCTATGTTGCTGCATAACTTTTTTGTTGTGTCCATTTCATTTCAAGGTATCACTTGCTTGTATCATCCAATAATAAGTTAAAAATCATAAACCACAAAACCATTTATCTTGCTCTCTCCTCTCATTTTCACTTCTTTTTTTCTTCATGTCTAATGAGTAGGGAAGCATGGTAGGGCCCCGTGGCTTCAAGTTCAGTCGTCCCAAGGGATCTGCCATGGCCGCCCTCCTCTCAACTGCTATTTCTTTTGGCATTAGACAAAAAAAAAAAAAATTGCAGGTTTTTGGAGATGCATAAAGTCATGGGAGGGCTTGGTTCATTTTGCATGCTTACATGACTTACATGGCTTGTCATCATGAGAGGGGTATATGTATTAAGAAATCTTGAGGTCTAAAATAGGCCTCCTAAGGAATATCATAAAATAATAGTGGAAATAATAAAATAAGATTAGATTACCTCATCAAGTTTGAGGGAGAAAAAAGGCAAAATTAGTTTTTCAACTTATCTCCCTGTGATTTTACTCAAATTTTGAGTGGAGACACTCGTTGGATGCAAAGTTTAATTTTGCATCCAAGGAATATCCATGTGGCATACTTTCGATGGACCATATAATACATGAAAAATGTGAAAAACATGAAAAACTGTAATTTATCCATACTTTTGGTGCTTGTGTTCTGCCCCCATAACCAAACCCATCAATCCCCTATTGTGATGTGCTTTTGTTGCACCTGTGATTGTACTGGATATCAAAATATAGGGCCAGTTATTTTTGGGAGGGGAGAGGATGTTGTCAAAGGTTTCCAATCTGCCCACATATCTATCTATTGTTGGAAATTTCACGGGTGCTATGTTGGCAGTAAGAGTGGGACCAAAGATTGGCTATGTTATACAGTGGGACCACAGATTGTCTACGTTATACAATTTTGTTTGTAACATTATACCAGAGATACCAGAGATTTCCGACGAGTCTGCCAGTGCCAAAAGATCATCATCCCACAATCTCCCAGTGTTTAGCGGCTTTTATTGTTATTGGCATAGGAGTAACATGACTCGAAGGGTGAAATACGCTCGGTTTTCACATAATTGTGCCAGTAAATTTAAATACAGTATTTGTTCTTCTACATTATTTTTGAATAAAAAGAATATACAATGTTACTAGAAGTTGTTGCTATTCTTTGAAGTATATACTGTGTACCGCAATCACAACATTGGTATCGACTATCTGGAACAATATGCAAAAGGTGTCCATTTACTTCATTCAACAATTGTGTGGAGTATGGGATCAGAACACTCTATTATCATTGGGGTGGACCGGATTTTGGGCACCGATGGGGACTGCTGTTTTTTCTGATATATTACTTTCTTTTCTTCATGATCATGGTACCTTTCTATGGAACCAACTTATTAGCACATGGAGGGATATATATCCCATATGGAAATATTCTTATAAACTGGGTTTGGCAGTTAACCTTTCTATGGAATGGAAGTATGTTTGTGATGCGGGAGCATGTGACTTAGAGGTAAAAAGTCTTCAAACATATTCCAAAAATAAAAATAAAATCTACAGGCAAGGGAGTGGGGTCCTTTAGCCAACAATTTCCATGCTTTTCTAGTTCAAGATAGAGTAGAATTAAGGATAAAACATGCTAATTATATTGCTTATGGATAAGCTGTAATAAAGCTTTACGTTTTAAATCATTCTATGTAAAGCATGCTTTTGTAAAGGATAATGGCTGAGAAGGCTTTATCAATTATTTATAAATAAGAGAAAACGAGACTCTCAGAACAAAGCGGTGCCCAGAAACACTTGAAACTTCTCTCTCTGTTTATCTAAATTAATGGGCTTTTGCTAATTAATAATGGTATGCGTGTATTTGTTAAATTGTTTTCTTCTGAGTTGAAAATTGATGAATTCACCTTATTTTTGCAATGTGATGCTTGACTGAAGCCTTTAGGATCATTTTCCCTTCATATTGGCTTGTGCAGGCTTTCTAAGTCGTTTTACAGAGTTATGTGGGCAAACTCTGTTTACATAGAGAAATCATGATATTTTCTTAAGCGGAACACTGTTCCAGACTTGAAACTTTATTGGATTTGGTTCATGCCCGTATTGGGTCTGAACCAATATCGCATCAGAGAAGAGAAAGTGGAGTAGAGAGCCTTTGGAACTGCCGAAGTGCGAAACTCTGACATTCTGGAACCGAAACATTATAGATAAGGGTAGAAAGAGGTGTTGGGTCTACGAGGAGGATCACCTCACAAACTTGGAGGCGAGAGGAACCAAATATTGGTGCTTTGGAGGCCACTGATAGTGATTTCCGATTATCGCATCGGGAAAAGGAAGGAGGAAGGGAATTAAACATGCCGATAGTGTTTATTGCATATAACGCAAAACTTGGAACAATAAAGTGCCATAATGTAATTCCTTTGGAATTACACCAAGTCTGTTTATAATTTGTGACAGTATTTTGATAAAGTATCGATAGTGTATTGTATGAATTCCATACTAATAGCCCGCCGATAGTGTAATTGGGTAGTTATTTTGGAATTACAGTTCCGATAGGAACATAAGCCTATTTGTCAATTAAAAATGGTTATGGCAATCAAAGGAAAATCCATGAAGTCATCAGTTAAACAAATGATACACCAATTGAAGTAGAGGGAGAAATTTGTCCTGATATTGCTGAAATTGTAACCAGGTTTGAGAGGTTGTCCATATCACCTGCACCCTGGCCACCATTAGTGGTATCAGAGAAGCCAACTGACATTGGATTGAATCTCAGAAGCAGGAGAAGGGAAAGTTCCTATGGATTTCAGATTTGGAAGAGGACAAGGACGTGGTGGAAGAGGACAACCTATTGCAGATGCTGAAGTAATGGAAGTTGTGCAACAGATGCAAGCTAGATTGGATGCATTAACAATAGGTAGGAACATAGATGATGGAGATGTTAGTGAACCTGAGGTTCAAGCTGCAGAGGAGGAAGTTGTAGCAGTTACTCCTGAGATGGGGTTCTTTCAGTCAGTGTTGAGATCCATAGCCAAGCCAAAGACCGAGGTATCAATATATGAAGGAGGACTGAATCCAGAAGAATTAATAGACTCGATTAATGGCATGGAGAAATTCTTCGACTATGAAGAAAAAAAATATGAGAATAAAGTGAAGTTTGTTGTTACCAAGCTAAAAGGCCATGCAACACTTTGGTGGGATGGTGTGCAGGTAGAAAGGAAGAGACTTGGCAAGCAACCAATCAAGAATTCGAGAAGGATGGTAACAAAGCTAAGAGGTAAGTTTTTTCCATGTAATTATCAGCAAACTTTGTTTAGACAAATGAAAAATCTTAGACAAAGATCTTTGACAGTGAAGGAATACAAAGAGGAGTTCTATAAGGTAAGAATAAGAGCTGGATAAGCCCAAGATATAGATGAGAAGGTGGCTAGATATTTGAATGGTCTCAGGATGGGCATTCAAGATGAGATAAGTCTACTGTCTCCTAAAAGAGTAGAGGAAGCTTATCAGATAACACTGAAAGCTGAAGAAAAACTCAGAAGGAAACAATTTTCCAAAGGGACAGGTACTTTTTGAGGAAAGGGAAGTCAAGGTGGTAGAGAAAGATCTACAACACCTAAAGATGGAGCTAGTAGTAGCTCAACCTAGCATGCACCCACAGGAAGTGATGCAAGAGGCAGAGGGAGTTTTTCTAGAGGAAGGGGAGGCAGGGGAAGAGGCAAAGAAATAAGATGTTATAGATGTAACAAGCTGGGACACAGAGCTTTTGAGTGCCCAGAGAATGTAGAAACTAATCAGAGGAATGCAATTGTTGCTTCAGTTGAGGGAGAAGCACCAGTGACAGCAGTAGTAGAAGAAGAAAATATACCAGAGAGAGGAGAATCTTTGGTAGTTAATAAAGTTTTGCTCAAGCCAGCAAAGGAGACGGTTGAACCATCACAAAGGAAGACTTTATTCAGGATAGTGTGTAAAGTCCAAGGGAAATGTTGCCAGATGATCATTGATAGTGGCAACACTAATAATTTGGTCTCTACAGAAGTGGTGGAGAAATTGAAGCTGAAGACAATGAAACACCCAATACCTTACAAGGTGTCATGGTTGCAAAAGGGACATCAACTGATGGTGAATGAACAATGTGAAGTGGTTTTTCAGGTGGGTAAGTATAAAGATAAAATTGTTTGTGATGTGATGCCAATGGATGTGTGTCACATATTGCTTGGAAGACCTTGGCAATATGACAAAGGAGCCATGCACGATGGGAAAAGAAACACCTACAATTTTGGAAAGGATGGTGTCAATCATACGTTGCTGCCTCTGTAAGAAGAAGATGTACTAGGAAAGAAGACTGATCCAAAAATTTTGCTACTTGGAGGAAAGAAACACTTGAAGCAGATTGAAGAAAATGAGGTAAATCTTGCTGTAATTTGTAAGGCCAAGGTAATAATGACTTCTACTAAAGTTTCTGATTTACCCATTGAAATTCAAGAAATGTTGGAGAAATATTGTGATATTATTGTTGATGATTTGCCTACTGACTTACCACCCATTAGAAGAATCAATCATCATATAGATTTGATACTTGGAGCAAATCTACCTAACAAAGCAGCTTATAGAATGACTCCTACAGAGAACGAATAAGTTAGAAAGCAGGTGCAAGAATTGCTTGACAAAGGGTTGATCAGAGAAATCTTGAGTCCTTGCGCAGTAACAACAGTGCCGAGCCCAAAGAAAGATGGAGGTTGGAGAATGTGTACAAATTCAAGAACCATCAATAAAATCACAATCAGGTATAGATTTCCATTACCTAGAATTGAAGATTTAATGGATTACTTGAGTGGAGCAAAATATTTTTCAAAACTAGATCTTAAAAGTGGGTATCATCAGATAAGGATAAGAGAAGGGGATGAGTGGAAAACCGCTTTTAAGACAAATGAGGGACTGCATGAGTAGAGAGTAATGCCTTTTGGGTTGTCAAATGCACCAAGTACATTTATGAGACTTATGAATGAAGTTCTTAAAGGGTTCATTGGCAAGTTTTTAAT
>APFE031334983.1:107624-145865 GCA_000404065.3 Pinus taeda
CCCATTGATAAAATACCAAAGCATGTTGAAATTACTTCTGATTCTGAGATCATAGCATTTTTAAATTTCCAAAGGAATTAGTCCTTATGATCCAAAAGATGCTTGGAAGAAGAAGATGTTTAATTGGGATATGTTTACTCATGAAAAGGAACACTTATATCTACAAGAAGTCAGACTTCTTGAAAAGGATGACAGACTTGCTTTTAACAAGCAGAATGTTGAAAAATGGAAAGAATGGATGCAGGCAAATAACCAGTGGATATCATTCTATGAATGGTATTATCCCTCTGCAAATATTATAGAAGAATCCTTAATGAAACAATTCAGGAATCAAGCCAAACAAAAGAAAATCAAGGATTCTCAAAGATTTGTAGAAGAAAGGATGTCAGAAAACCCTGTTGTTATTCCTCCTCCTCTTAAAGCTCCTGTGTTTGATTCAAAGATCCATAATATGATGGCCAAGCCAAATGTCTCAAGATCTTTGATAGCAGTTAGGCAACAAGGAGAGGAACTGATAAGAAAGATTTGTTTACAATTCAAGGTAAACATGATAAGGACAGGAACTCCCAATAAGCATAAATGGGAACTTCTTGATGGTTCAATTCACGAGACTGACACTGATTTTCCTCCCTGGAAAAATTTCATCATCAGAAACCAGGATGGGAAATTGTATAGAGTCCTCCCATCCCATCCTGATGATCCATCCATAGCAGCAAAGGATTCAATTTCTGCCACAAACTGGACTAATCTGGCACTCTCAAGTCTTGAAAAATATCTAAAAACCAGATTTGATTCTATTGATACTACTTGTTCTGAATTGAAGCTTATGATGGGAAGAGTTTTGCAAAAGCAAGATTACAACACTGTTTGTTTAAACGAAAGTGTAAAAACTCTGACAGAGAATGACCAGACAATTGCACAGAGTTTAGATAAACTCTCCCTATCTACAGAAAGAAAGATTCATGAAGCATCTGTTGCTCATGGAAAAGAAATCTTCAAATTTTCTAGTAGTCTTGAGTTGGTTAAGAAACAAGTCTCAGAAGTAACCAAAGGAATTGATTCCTTAAAGAAAAAACCAAACTCAGATGCCTATAAGACAGCTACTCTTTTCTCTGAACCTAAGAGTACGCTTCCATATTCTCTTACCTCTTCTGTTGAAAGTCTTATCAAGGCCCCCAGTTCTATAAATTTTCCTCCACCAACATCATCACATCCATATTCTTTGTTTGCTAATCCTAGCATTTTCAGCCCAGCTCCTACTTCATCAAAGCAAAAAGAAACTGAAGAAAGTTCACAAAAATACAGACCAAGTTTCTTATTTGGAGAAATTCCACAAGATGAATCAGAAGAAAATAAAGATCATAAAAGTCTCCACAAAATTGATTCAGTACCAGAAGTGGAAGAGCTTGAAGCTTGTATTGAAAACTTCTCTAATCAAGATAAAGAACAATTTGGTATTTCCATTCCAGAAGAAAATACTGAAACACAAGTCCATGCCACATCCTCTAGATCCCGATGGGACACTACTTGGAATCCTGCTCCAGACAGACGAGATTTAATGAAGTCAGAATATCATAAAGATTGGTCTGCCAATTCCACATATTCGTGGAATATTGATAATTGTACAGAAGCCGAAGTTATGTCTATCTTACATTCCATGCTTGTTTGTTACAGAACATATCTCTCAGATGATATTGGCTCAGTAAATGCAACCAGAAGGATTATAGGAGGATTTGAGGGTACTCTAGATTCATGGCTGAAAGAAGAAACAATTAAAGAACCAAATCTTCTTCCACATTGGGAACAATCAGTAGTTTTAAATGAAGATGGTTCAACCTACATGGATCCTGTCACTAATTTGCCTGTAAACAATATGATTGGCAAATTGATTTATAGCATTACAGTGAATTTCATTGGTTTTCCTCAGATTACTAATGATATTACTACTGTAACATTACTGGCCATGAACTTGCATAATATGCAACACTTTGATGAATACTTTAATGAATATCTTCATAGATTACATACATTGTCACCTGAGCTGATATTAGAACCCAAATGGAAAGAAATTTTTGTTGCTTCTCTTCCTCAATGGGTCTCTACAGCAATTGTAAATAAACTGCCAGGTAAGATTGGAGATTATAAATTTGGGATAATTAGGCAAGCAGTCAAAGCAATCATAGTTGAGCTTTGTTCCCAAATGAAGATTGCTAGGGCAGCAACCAATCCCAAAAAGCCACATGGATACCAGCAACTATGTAAACAATGGCACCTTGGAAAACCAGACAATTCTGGAGGGCATAGAAGAAAGAAAAAACACTTCAAACAAAAGAATTCTCAGTTTTCCAAGGACAAATTGAAGAAGAGACACAGCAAAACAAAGCCTTATAAACATACAAGAATGTTCTCTAAAGAAAAAGAGATCATCTGTTATAATTGCAACAAGAAAGGCCACACAGCTCCAAACTGCCCAGAAAAGAAGACTGAAAAATCAAAGAAGAAAATAACATACAGAAACAAAAAAGGAAAAATTAATTTCTTTGATTTACCTAGTAGCTGTGATGAATTAGTTTCTTCTGACTCTGATACAGAAGAAGATGTAAATTATGTTTACTCTACTGACTCCTCAGATGAAGAGTGGTGCAGAGATCCCCACTGCATAGAATGTAAAGATTGCGAATGCAGTGATCCTGATATCAGCAATTGTAACACAGTCAGAATGATGAAGTCAGAAGAAGATGAAGTGAGCAGAAATTTGTTCATGCAAATGATGGCTGCAACAGATCCTCAAATTAAAGAAATGTACAAATCAATGCTGACAGATCATTTCAACAAGCCATCATCTAGTTCAAAAAAGTCTCCTAATAAGGGATATGTACCGCCTGCCTCCTTATTCTCAGTTGAAGCATTGACTCGGAAATTCCGAAATGAAGATTTTGGAGAAGATTTACCTCAGACTTTGCCTGCAGTTCATCAGGCAATTAAAGAACTGAGAAAGACAATAAAAGAAAATAGGAGATTGTGCATTGAGAATCACCAAGATTTGAATATAAGATTGATGAAAGTCCAAGGAGCATCATCTTCACAAAATCCTGATGTTTCAGGAAAAATAGAAAATTGGACTTTCCATATGAATCCAGCCATGACACACAGCAAGCAACATGACAATTCAGAAGGAGAAGAAGAAGAAGAAAAGGACAGAACATATTTTGGATGTAATATAATAAACAAAGATGTTATGTATTGCATAAGAATGAAAGTTAAGGTGGGGAACCAGTATGAATACTGGAAAGTTCTCATGGATACTGGTTCCAGACTCAACATTGTGAGTGATACTGTAGTAAGCATGAACCATCGAAGACCAACTGCTTGTCCAAAGATTACTACAGCCAGTGGTGAAATCACCACCAGACATGAAGCAGAGATAGATGTGTTTCTAGATGACAAGGTTGGTGTTCATCTAGTTTGTCCGGTGGTCACGGGAATGGACTGTGCAATGTATCTCGGCACACCATTCTTCCAGAATTTTGAAAAGCATGGAGCCAAGCTTGATGTAAGCAATCAGAGGTATGGCTATTTTGTTAGCTTGGGAGATAAAGAAATATTTTTTCCATTTATTAATTCTAATTCGCCAAACAGATTGAAAAGGATTGACAGAATGCAGAATCTGTTGGCCAAAATGGAAAGAAAGAAAGAAATATTAAAAACAGAAGAGAATTTGGATAGTGGAAAATTTGCTACTCAAATAGCAGACCTCACTGCTAAATTTAAAGAATGCTGCTCAGATGATCCAAATGCCTTTTGGCATATCAAGAAGCAGGAAGTGGATCTTCCTCTCAAAAGAGACTTTAGTGGAAAATTGAGAAGATCCAAAGCAATAGCAATGAATGAAGAACAAATGAAATTGTGCAGAACCGAAATAAGGGATCTGCTAAAGAAAGGATTGATCTGAAAAAGCAAAAGTCCAATTGCATGCTTTGCTTTTTACGTAAATAAACATGCTGAGATTGCCAGGGGTAAACCAAGACTTGTTGTGAATTATAAACCCCTGAATGATATTTTAGATTATGATGCCTATCCACTACCTAAACCTTCTATGATACTTGCACAGATATCTAGATCAAAAATCTTTTCCAAGTTTGATTTGAAATCTGGATTTTGGCAAGTAGGTATAAGAGAAGAAGACAAATGGAAGACTGCTTTCTCAGTTCCAGAAGGACATTATGAATGGAACATCATGCCATTCGGCCTAATCAATGCTCCTTCTACATTCCAGAGAATTATGGACGAAACTTTTGAAGGAATGGAAGGATTCCTGAAAAAGTACATTGATGATTTACTGATTCATTATGATAATATTTCTGACCATATCAAACATTTGAAAATATTTCTATGCAGGGTCAAAGAAATGGGAATGGTATTATCAGAATCCAAAATGAAACTATTCAGGCCCATGATTGATTTCTTAGGATACAACATACAGTATGGTTCATATACTGTAATCCAAAGAAGTCTGAATTTTGTTGATAATTTTCCAGACGAGATTAGAGACAAGACTCAGTTGCAGAGATTCCTAGGGAGTCTCAACTACATTTCAAAGTTTATCAAGCATTGTGCTCAAGAGAGGAAGCTGTTAAATAAAAGACTCCAGAAAGCCCCTATCCCTTGGACTGAAGAATGTACAGAGGCTGTAAAATCAATTAAAGAAAAGGTAAAGGGCATTCAACCTCTTTCTCCAATCAGAGAAGATTGGGAGAAAATCATCATGACTGATGCAAGTTATGAAGGATGGGGAGCAGCCCTATGCCAGAAGGTCCCTGACAAGAAAAATGGCATAGAAGTATGTCAATATGCTTCTGGCCTCTGGGCAAAGAATCAGTTGAATTGGTCAAGTTTGAAAAAAGAGCTTAGAGCAGTTTGTTTGGGAATTGCTAAATTCCGAGATTTTGTAATATATACCAGATTCACAATAAGGACAGATTGTCAGCCTTTGCAATCTGCAATTCGCAAATGTGATTTTGAAGACGCTGCAATGGTGAGATGGATAATGCAGCTCAGTCAGTATAATTTTGACATAGAATTCATACCAGGTAACAAAAACAGTTTTGCTGATATGCTGAGCAGAGAGTTTCTGACTGGTCACTCAATTTCAAGCCTACAGTGCAACTATATCAGAAGAAGCGAAAGCACTGTTGAAATTGAAACACCAAATGGATGGATAAGTTACATGCTTGAAACTCCATTAATCTTCCATGAAAGAGATTGGTACCCGATTAAGGAAATCAGGTATCGAGAAGGTTTTCCATATCTATGGACAGAAACTATGCAAGACGAGATGAACCAAGAAGCAGTGGAAGCCCTAGAATATCTGGAGCATATTGACAGTATCCACTACACACTTGAAAGAGATGACAGAGATTATGACAGAATGACAAGCTGTCATATCACACTTAGAAGATTTGGCAATCATCTTCATCGAGAGGATTATGATCCCGACAGGCAAAGAGAATGCTTTTACTCTGCAATGAACATTCAAAATTGTTCAACAAACTTTTTCTATTCTGTACAAGCCTCTTTCTTATTCGAAGGTATGTATGTTGATGCTTTAGAAAGAGAGGATCCTACACCTGACTGGTTCATTGAATGGTGGAAGATCTATGGCCTCTCTGGATTACTCATCAAACCTTATACTCTACAAATACTTAAGATACCAGGATTCAGTGAACCAAGGGCCTATATGAGTGGAATTGCATACAAAAGTGTAGAGCATATAGCTGACATAAGTGATCTAGCCTTTTCCCAAGCAATAAGACGGTGTGGACATGTCAGATGGTTTGTCACGAATCACTATAAAGCAAGAAGGATATCTTCTAGTACCAATTATGAAGATTTTCACAGACAAGTTGACACCACTTTAAATCCATACCAGCTGATTGATTTTATGCAGCCGCCCAATCAGAATAATTCTCAGACATGGGAATCAGAGAAAGAAATCCAGGTGCAGTACTTCAATAATTTCTTGGTAGAACATTACCAATACCAGCATTACACTTACCCTCAGATTGAGTACTACACAATGATGTAGAGTGTTGTCTTTTCGGCCGACTATGGTGCCGGACGAGCTTTCGTGGATTCCCTCGTCCTGGAATCTCCACTTTGTACATTTTGAGATTTGCAAATCTCCTCCTTTAAGTCATTTCAGTCTTTCGAGGGTTCACTCATGATTCTCCTTTGTGTAAACAGTATGTTAGTACTATGATTCGGTCCCCACATGCCTCCGGCTCTCTGTTAAAGAGTAGGGATGAGATAACATAGGACGATATTGTCCTATGCCCGAATCTAGCTTTCGGCGATCTATCCAGATCTGTCCAAGTAAGAGTCACCAGTTTGTACAAAACACTTCGGCATTTGTCGGAGTACTTTCAAAATGAGTCATCAGTCTGTACAAAGATTCTCGTGAATGGTTGTTTCCCTTCCAGCTTATAAATAAGACCCAGCTGTGAAGTAAGGGGCATTCGGTCGAGTCCAGTATTGAGTTTTGAGTCTGAGTCGAGCTCTCTTTCATAGAGATGACAAGTGGGTTTTATTTTAATACAGACATGGCCATTTTTATCATGGTCTCAGAGCATCAGGGCTGAGGAACCTGTACGCTAGCTGGTGGGTGGTTCTTTGAACCAAAATCATCGCAGGTTTTGAGTGGATAACCGCGACAATAACACTATTACACTTCTCAAAAATTTTATTTTTCGACTGTTGCATTTTTTTAGTGTATAGTTGTGACAGTCTTAGAAAATTGATGTAAAACTGCGACAGTCTCGGATATTGTGCGTATATCTGCAATGACATCTCAGAAAATTAATGAATATATGTGACAGTCTCAGATATTGGGCGTATATCTGTGATGATCGTGTAAATCAAAGAAACTGCATGAGGGAGCCAAGAAAAAGGTTGTAACTGTCAAAGAACCTGAGTGGGGAAGCCATGAACAAGGCTGTAGATGACAATGTGAGGTTTTCTGAAGGCTAAGAAGAAAGCCTCAGTGATTTGCGCATGTGTTGTGAGATCAAAAAACAATGATCTGTCTCTGTCACAGATATGAGATAAATTTAACATCTTTTACCTATCGATTTTTTTTTCTAAATTACCAAGATGAATAACAACATATTTGAAGCATGCGTGAATGTGTATAACAAGCTCGATGGTTCCAATTATGAAAATTGGAAGTTTAAGATGCAGACTCTGCCATAAGCGTAAAGTGTTTGGATGATTGTGAATGGGGATGAGCGGAGGTCCGCAGCTGGATCATCATTGGTCCCAGATTGGGAGAAACGAGAAAGTAGAGCAAGGACAATGTTAAATATGTTAGTGAAAGACTACATTATACCACACATTAGAGAAGGTAAGTCAGCTTCCCAGATCTAGGGAATTCTGAAGGAATTGTACGAGATCATAAATTCAAATCGTCTTATGTTCCTCGAGAGTAAGATTATGTCCATGAAAATGGAGGAAAATGAAACGATTGCTTCATTCGTAGCAAGGATCAAGGATTTGAAAACCAAATTATCAGATATTGGTCAGACAATGGATGATATAGATCTTGTGACCATTACAATGAATGGTGTCACTGATGATTATCAGATGTTCATCACTAGGATCAATGCCAGAGAAAAGATATTGCATTTTGAAGAGTTGTTAGGTATACTAATGTAGGAAGAAGAGAGGAGATTGACTCTAAATCCCAAGAGTGCCGATCTTTCATTGGTGGTGAAGAAAAACTTCTACAAAGGGAAAGGAGGTCCACAACAACAAAATGGAGCAAGTTCAAATAAACGACCAAATCTAACCCAAGGTGTGGATACAAATAAAAAATACTTTGAAACTTAATGTTTTTATTGCAGAAAGTTGGGTCATATTGCTAGGGAGTGTAGGAAAAGAAGTATCATGAAGAACAACAAAAGCCAAAGAGACATGCAGGTCATCTCACGAATGGTGATCAGGTGCAGAATTTGAGGTTGTTCATCACAAATCATGATGAAAATGTTGATGTAGACATATGGTATGTAGATTTAGGAGCATCAACACACATGACAGGGAACAAGCACTGGCTAGAGGATTTTAAAGAGATCAACGAGGGCTCACAGATTTACCTAGGAGATGACAGAAGTCATCAAATCAAAGGATGTGGGAAAGTTTCTGTCATTCTACATGATGGTAATATTAAACAAATTTACAATGTAATATATGTGCCTAACATAACAAAGAACTTGGTTTCTGTATCAATGATTACAGATCAAGATTTGAAAATTGATTTTTTAAAATCTAACTGTTACATTAAGGATCTGCTAGATGGAATGAAGACAATTACTACAGGAATCCGAATAGGAGGACTGTACAAGTTGAATGTGAGACCTGCATTGGTTCGAGCATTGACAACAACGAGCCTGACTATAGAAGAGCTTTGGCACTAGAGATTCAGCCACATCAATTACAATGATTTGTTGTTACTACAGATGAAATAAATGGTAAGAGTTCTTCCTATGATAAAGCAAGTACATAATGATTGCGATGCATGTACTTTAGGAAAAATGCATAGAGAAGAATTCCCTGTTAGAGTATAAAAGAAATAGAGGGATACACTGGAGTTAGTGCACATAGACCTTTGTGGTTCCATGCAGACAAAATCATTAAGAGGTGTAGTGTATTTCCTACAGTTTATTCATGATTGTATGAAGTTTTCTTGGTTGTATTTCTTAAGTAAGAAGAGTCACATTCGAATACTTTAAGCAGTTTCAAATATGATTTAAAGACAAACAGAGAAACAGATAAAAATTCTCCACTTTGATCAAGGGGGAGAATACAGAAAACATGAACTCATCAGATATTGTGAAGATCGTGGAATTTTGCAGTAGTTTACAGTACCCCATACTCCATAGCAGAATGGAGTAACAGAAAGGAAGAAAAAAACTCTGGTGGAATGTGCTAGAAGTATGCTTAAAGGTAAGAATATTTCAAATCGTTTTTGGGCTAAAGCAATGAATACTGTGGTTTATTTAAAAAATAGGAGTCCTATAAGATGTCTTGAGTTTAAAACTCCATTTGAAGCTTTATATGGATATAGGCCTGTAGTAAAACACTTAAGAATATTTGGATGTAAAGCATTTGCCCACATACCAAAGGAAGATAGAAAGAAATTAGACTCAAAAGCCATTAGATGTACTTTTATAGGGTATTGTTCGTCACATAAAGCATACAGATTATTTAATCCCTCTACTCACAAGATCTTTGTTAGTAGAGATGTTAAATTCCATGAGCAGGATAATGAAGAAATTGATGAGCACTATGACGGATGGGACATTCCGTACTTTGAGTTAGAAGAAGAAGAGAACAATCGGGGTTAGCAACAAACAAAGGCAGAGGATGAACAACAATAGCAGCAATAGTAATAGCAACAACAACAACAACAACACCAAGAAAAAATAAGGTTTGAAACCACCACCCCACCACTCAGGAGATCAGGTAGGAAAGCTCAAATGCCTGCAAGATATAGGGAAAATGCTTTTATAACTAGTATGATGAATGTGGTTCAACCGTCTAGTTATAAAGAAGCAAATGAAAATAATGGATGGAAAATAGCCATGGAACATGAATATGATTCAATAATTAGAAACAACACTTGGGAATTGGTAGAATTCCCTAGAGGAAAACAGGTCATAGGTTGCAAATGGTTATATAAATCGAAAATTAATGCAGATAGAACTATCGAAAAACTGAAAGCTAGGTTGTTTGCAAAGGGGTACACACAAAAAGAAGGGATCAGTGTAAGTCGGCACCAGTACCATTGCAGTAGAACATCAAATTGCAGTGTGAGGATGGCTCAAGAGCAGCGGATGCAACACTTTATAAACAACTGGTTGGGAGTTTGATCTATCTAACCACCACTAGACCTTATTTGGATTATGCAATTAGCGAGTTAAGCCAATCTATGTCTAAGCCACTTGAAAGCCATTAGAATGCAGTGAAGAATGTTTTGAGGTATCTACAAGGTATTGTAGATTATGGAATTATTTACACTGACTCTTCTGATGTTATATTGGCAGGATTTGCAGATTCAGATTGGGCAGGAAATGTAGATGATCACAGATCTATAACAGGTTATTCATTCAGACTTGGATCCAGGGTGATCAGTTGGAGTAGCAAGAAGCAGAACACAGTCTCATTGTCCTCAACAGAAGTAGAGTATCAAGCCACGTGTGCAGCAACATGCGAGGCAGTTTGGTTACAGAGACTTCTCCAGGATGTCGGGGAAGAATAGATAGTTGCAACAACAATCAGATGCGACAATCAAAGTTCAATCAATCTGGCCAACAATCCTGTGTTTCACAAAAACACTAAACATATTGATACTCAATTCCATTTTGTTAGGGAAAAAGTGAAATCTAAAGAAATTCATCTGGAATATTGTAATACATGTGATAATGTTGCGGACATTTTCACTAACCCCCTTGGAAAAGTAAAATTTCAAATGTTTAGGAAGATGTTAGGCATATATGTGAACCCATTCTCCATTAAGGGGAAGTGTTGAAGATAATGGAGAATATCCTAGAATAGATAGAGTTGGTTCATGTAGCCTCAGGATAGGAATTAGTTTCTATTTCTTAGAATGTTGTTTTAATTTCCCTAAAACCATGTATTCTATTTAATGTGTAATGTTGATGAACAATGGAGAGCGTTCTCCAGAGCCAGAGTCTCCTGGTTCAGGCTCTCTTTCGTAAACCTGACCAGTGAATTTTATTTTAACACAAAGATAGCCATTTTTATCATAAATCGCTTGCCATGGTTAAGTGAGCGAATCAAAATGACTTTAGCGTGGCCTGATTAGGCGCTGTTAATGTGGCAATTGAAGAAATTAAAACAGCTGGAATTTCATGAGCTTTCGCCGATTAGACAATCTGAAACGGAGCGTGGAGACAAGTTGATTGACTTGGCGTTGCATTCAAGTGGGCATCCATGATACAATTTCTCTGTAAACGGATTTCTTGGATTCATGGGCACGCTGGGTCATTAGAAGTGCTTGCTATCGATATTGGGTGTGCATTTGATTAGAGAAAAGGGATTGTTGTTCCTCTGCTAAATCTGCTTTCGAGTCCTCCTAACTTTTAGCGATGACACCTGCGCGGAGACCTGAATTTTGTAAGAGAATAAATCATTGCCATCATTATTTAGATATTATTAATATCTTTGTATGTATTCCTGACTGTAGAATGCATCAACCCATTTCGAGGTATATATATGATTTTTACACTTTGGAGCGCAGGAAGAGGTTGATGGTGATCTAGTTGGTATACCTACACAGATTTTTAGAAAGGTTTCGCGCACTCGGAATGTAAATTAGGGTTTTAGAATGTGTTTGGAAGGCATAATTTTTCTGGAAGTAATATAATAATAATCTCCAAAAGTAGAATTTATATCTAGTACAGGTGCATGAAACAATCAACCGTTCATAACACTCATGCCCAGATCAGATTGGGTGGTTTCTGATGGCATGTTGGTTCACGATAATTAACCATTTATGTGATTTAAATATTAAGGGTTTTTTGCAGTGTATTATATTAGATATTAGTTTTTGGGATTCAATTGCTTTAAGAAAGTTATTCATTTATGACCATTTCCATGAGAGGTAGTCTTAAATAACTAATTTTTCATGATTTTTGAATAATCCAGTTAACACTCATTGCATCTAGTGATGCTCACACTTGTATCAAGAAATAGAATTGAAACTAGTGAAATGAATCACATAATGTCAATATAAAGAGAGTAAAGTCAAATCCACACTTACTATAAATTTTAAAACATACAGATGTTATGAAATTTTAAAACGAGTTCAAAATTTTATTTTATAATTTTTTTTAGAGCGCCATAAATCTTATTAACTCAAAATCCAAAAGAAATGATTAAAGCATTGTATTTCTTTGTTTGGCGTTTAAGCTGACTCTTCGTCGTATTATTTTTACGCAATATTTGTTTTAATATGTTACATAGTTTTGGTCAGCGTCTTTTGTTTTATTTATCAAGTACTTCTGGTCCCCAACGAGATTAAGAATTTTTAATGTCAATAAGCATTATATATATGAGAAATGGTAAAGACAGCAAGCCCATAGGGAAAGCTCTCAATGCCTAAGAACTTAACACAAATTCTTAGTTAAGCATGGTGCATATGCCAATCAACTTTGAAGCGATTGATATATGGTCCCAATCCATATTGGCCATGTAATATATTTAGAAAAAACACAATTTTGATAATGTTTTAAATATATAGATAATACGATGTGGTTCATAAACGTGGGTGCAAGGGAGGTAGCAAAGTCTTATATCAGAACAACGTGCCCTTGTGGTATGTACAAGGTTTCCCCATAAATATGTATTAGGTTTATAATTAAAATAAATCATTAATATTATATATTTTATTATCTATATATTAATTTCAAAATGGTAATATCATAATGAGATTGCATGTTGTTGTAAAATACATGAATTATTATTTTGAAGTGTATTTATATACACATTCAATTTTTTTTTATTCGAGGTAATCAATCAATCATATAGATATATATAATATTGAAATATTGGATTTTTCTAAAAATATTTTAAATTCAACAACAATGTTATTTAAGATTTTTAACTTACATCTATTGTTTTAGGCATTTGAATATCTAACTTTTTAAGATTTTTAACTTACATCTATTGTTTTAGGCATTTGAATATCTAACTTTTATTTTAAATACATTAGGGAGTTTGAATGTTATTCCTATAAAATTCTTAAAAGACATCACACAATATATAATGGGTTGTGTGTTGAAGCTCACTTTGCAAATGCTCTCTTTAAAGAAGTCAAATTCAAAATGCCTAAGTTAGTATGGAGTAATAAATTGAATATGATCTATTATGTTTTCCCATGGGCATTTGTCAATTTTTTATTTGAAGCATTTGTGATAATCTTGTCATGGATACCAAAAACCTTACATGGGAAAAAAAAAAAAACTATAAACACACATGTTGTCAAGTTGTTAAGGAACATCACCGTTTGGTGGATATCTTGGACTTCACAAATGGCGTGGACCTTCATAACCAAAAGAAAGTGACTAACATCTATGAATTCATAGGGGAGGAAACTATTTCAAGTTATTAATATGAAAAGCAACCATTGTCAATCATGGTTAACCATTGACAACCATGGTCAAACATGGTCCAATGTCACATTGTGACAAATACTGGCTCAATATGGTCAACCACGGTGTATTGTTAGTCATGGTCCACCATGGTCACCCATGGTCCAACGTCACATTATGACAAAGATTGTCTCAATATTAAAATCAACCATGGTAAACCATAGTCAAACATGTTTATTTTAGGGTTTATAATATTTATCTTAGGGTTTATATACCTTGAATTTATAAGATTAATCCCTTGGGTTTAATATTATTCCCTTGGGTTTATAATCCCTTGGATTATTAGAATTAATCTCTTGGGTTTATTGTTCCCTTGGGTTTATAATATCAATCCCTTGGGTTTATTAATCGAAGGGTTCATATTCCTACGGTATAATATCAATCCCTTGGGTTTATTAATCGAAGTGTTCATATTCCTAGGGTATAATATTATTCATAGGGTTTATAATATTAATCCTTGGGTTTTATAATATTTATCCTTTGTTTTTCATGGGATTTTTTGAATATAAAAATCAATCATGGTCAACCATGCTCCAATGTCGCATTGTGACAAGGATTGTCTCGATATAAAAATCAACCATTGTCAACCATGGTCAATAACCATGATCATATTGTGATAAAGATTGTCTCTTGTTCCAATGTCAGATTGTAACAAACATGGTCATACATGATCAACCATGTTCCAACATCGCATTGTGACAAAGATTGTCTCGATATGGAAATCAACCATGGTCACATTGTGACAAAGATTCTCTCTTGGTCCAACGTCACATTGTGACAACCATGGTCATCAATGCTCAACCATATTCCAATGTCGCATTGTGACAAAGATTGTCTCAGTATGAAAATCAACGATGGTCAACCATAGTCAATCATGGTCAACCATGGTCAATAACCATGGCCACATTATGAAAACATGGTCTTCCATGGTCAACCATGGTCCAACATTGTATTGCAACAAATATTGTCTCAATATGAAAATCAACAATGGTCAATCATCGTCAACCACTGCCCAACGTCGCATTGTGAGAAAGGTTGTCTCAATATGAAAATCAATCATGGTCAACTATAGTCCAATGTTACACTGTGACAAAGATTTTGTCAATATGAAAATCAATTGTGGTCAACCATGTTTTTTAAGGGTTTATAATATTTACCTTAGGGTTTATATACCATGTGTTTATAATATTTATCCCTTGGGCTAATATTATTCCCTTGGGTTTATAATCCCTTAGGTTTTTAGTATTAATCCCTTGGGTTTATAATCCCTTAGGTTTTTAGTATTAATCACTTGGCTTTATTATTCCCTTGGGTTTATAATATTTATCTTAGCGTTTATATACCTTGAGTTTATAATATTAATCCCTTTGACTTAATATTCTTCCCTAAGGTTTATAATACCTTGGGGTTTTAGAATTAATTCTGTGGGTTTATAATATCAATCCATTGGGTTTATCAATCTAAGGGTTCATATTTCTAGGGTATAATATTATTCATAATATTATACCCTCAATATGAAAATCAACCATGGTCCAACATTGCATTGTGACAAAGATTGTCTCGACATTAAAATCAATCATGGTCAACCACAATAAATGATGGTCCAATGTTGCATTATGATAAAGATTGTCTCAATATGAAAATCAACCATAGTCAACCATAGTAAATCATAATAATTACACTTTCGGTGCATATCAACTATTTTTACTAATGTAATTGTGCATATAATTTATTTATTTAATATCAATAAATAAATAAATTATTATTCGTTAGCTTGATAGTTAATTAAATTATTTAATATTTATTACATTTTAATTAATAATTATTTCATATTATTAATCAATAATAATTATTATATAAATTAATTAATTTATTAGATAATTTAAAATTCATAATTTAATAAATATTAATTAAATTATTAATTATATAATATTTTAATATTATTATTATTTATTACTTGTAATTATAAAATATTTATTAATGGTAAATACAAATAAAACTTTAGACGCTCTACTAACTAATTAATATTTATTCTGCTTTGTTAATTATTATTAATTATTATTCATTATTATGAAATAATACAAACTTACCACATTTAATTTTTAATGGGGAGTTGCTAATTTATTATTATCATTATTATAAAATAATTACAAATTTATATGGTTTTTAACCAAAATATATAAAAAAAACTTCATCTACATAAACAAAATAATTCGTAAAAAGCTTTTAAATTTTACCCACTTTAACTTTGATACCTACCCACCACATTAATGGTATTAATATTTTTAATGTGCTTATGCTAATTTATTTTATCATTATTATGAAATAATTTACCATCTTATATGAATTTTAACGAAGTATAAAGTAAAGGTACATCTACGTGAACAAAATATATTCGTGGAAAACTTTCAAACTTTACCTACTTTCGCTTTGATCCACAAAACTCGTCAGCTCTTTCTTAGAGACCGACTCACTTCCCAAAGTACTTTCCCATTATTTTCCACTTAAAAAGGACAACCCCGTTTTCACAGCGAAGATGTTTACCAAAAAACAGACAACCACATTTTTCGTCTCACTACGAAAGATATCTTAAATCCGCGCAAGGTCATATGAACTATTTATCCGTGCTCGCAAAGCTGTTTATTCACTTATTTGGAATGGTCTATCCATAAGTAGAAAACCCAATAAACAAATTTCTGTTAAAAGAAATATAAATCACTTTCACGCTTCGTTCATTCTGTGTTGACCATTAGAGCATTAAATTACAGGCTTAGTTTTATTTTTTTATGAATAAAGACCTTGTTGCCGCGAGATCACAGAGTCGATGGAGCCAATTCATCATAACGAAAACAAATCTGTAAGCCTGGGCATCATTAATCGTTGATGCCTTAAGTCTGGTAAATGTAATGGTTATTGAAGTTTTTGAATCAAAACATTGATGAAATGTATTTACTTAGTGCTTGTCCAGCGCCCATGTTAGCACAAACCCAAAATTCTTACCACACAGATTGTAAGCCAGCACAAAACTGTGTGTAAAACTCAATTACAATCTTTCTCCCAAAGCCTGTGCACGCATTAATATTGATACGACATTCAAACAGGCTTCCGCCAAAATGTAATCAATGAACCAGAAACATTTATCCACTCCCTCCAGTTGAAATGATGGTCGCAAGATCATATTTATCCACAATAAAGTATAAAAAACGCATCTATAGTCTTTTTCGGCTCCCTGTTGGAGGAGAATAGGCCTTGCATCACAGCACAATACTAATAATTGGGAACCATCCAGCTTAACACAGCGAAATTAATCAGCCAGTGGCCGCAAATGAGATTATTGAACAAAATTCCATGCACTTCCTAGCTACCCTTCTACAGAACTCACGCCCTGCGTGCAAATATCTTAAGAAAAAAAGAAAAAGGAAATGGAGGGGAAAAAGCTAATGATTTTCCCGTTATATTTACAAAACCTTTGAAATGTTGGCTGCAATCGACAGCCTCATCGCGCCGGTATCAAGTCCTCGGGACTGACCTTTTCAGGGCAGCAAGTATTGCAGGAAGACCGAATGCTTTTGGCCAATGTTTTTCCCAGCCTTTTGAGCGATGCGAGAGTTGGTGAGGCAATGGAAACAAATACCTGCTTTTTGATGTTTCCCCGCTTCAAGGGAAGCCTAGCCATCCTTCCTTGAGCTGTACCAGTGCCAGAGGCTCGCACCGCCATGAAAACACAATAAGAATCTTCTGATTATTTACTCTCCATTATCCTGATTCACAGCTTGAATGCGTCATCATGTGCCCCGATGCTGGGAAAGCAGAAAGCATAATTGGGATGGAAAATCATGAAATTGATGAGTGCGTCAATAATATGAGATCAGATTTATAGGCAGCGTAAAAGCTCAACCAGAGCAACGCGTATTGGCCATTCAAATGTGAAAGCAGGAAAAGCTCTTAGTTTTTGTCAATAGATGCCATCATTGTCCGATACAGTGATAAGAAAGACTCGAGTCTGCGGCATATCTCTTTCCATCGTTTTCAAATATTTAGAAAGATCTCTCACGCGCGTTATATGAAAGTTAATTCATATACTTGACACTGTAGATGAAAGTTATATGAAAGAACTACTGGAAAGGGCGAGATACATATATTATAACGTTGAATTTTGGATGCATATATTAATATCCACATGGCATATTATTATCATACGTGCCTAGTTGTTATTTTTTTAAAGTTAATTTAGTTCGATTAACTTTCGGATTCAACTGGCAGGCAATATAACAGATAACGGAAGACTCATTGCCGTGGTAATATGCACATGTCATATCATTAAAGGAAGATCAGAACTGCCGAGTTAAAAGTTTTTTAAAAGTTAATTTAAATGTATTGCAGACAATTGAAAAATTACACATTACATTACCACTCTTTCATTCTTCAACGTGATTTGATTTGGGGTTTGTTGTTTTTTTAACATTTGTCATTTTCAAAGGAAAGAGTGTCCATGGAACTGGGCAAATCATGAAATGGTTATTTCGTTTTTTAAAGTAAAAAGATAAGGATATGATATATAGGCTTTCGGTTAATATTTCTCTATCAATGGATTCTGGATTTTAATCTTACCCTACAAATTTTTATTTTTATTTTTGTGTGGATTATAATGTTTTATATTTTTTTTTATTTGGCGATGATATTTTCAAAGCTATATGTGATAGTATAGGTACTTTACAAAAACATGTCCAAAAACTCTAGCATCTCAATCTTCACCTATCCCTCTACCTTCTTCTCAAAGTAATGATTAGTAAGAAGAATTCAAAATAATTTCGAAGAAGCATACAAATCATTCGTCTAAGAGGCCTCATTCAAACAAATTTGAATCCCATCAACATTGTCCCTCAGTAATACATATGAAGCTTGAAGTCCTTGGACGACGAAGACATAGTAGAAGAAAATTAGTCATATCCATATCAAGTTCCTTCAAATAACATCAATTTACTTACCAAAGAAGAGACTTCCTCTGAGGATATTGACAAAATCCCTCATTAAGATAAGAAGGAAGAAGATGCCACTTCAGAGTAAGAGGAGATAAATCCCTCCTTTACTTCTTCATATTCAACTATTCTCAAAAGCAAACAATAATTCTACCATCCATTAACAAGAAGTAGAAAAGATTGAATTAAGAAACCCCAAAATCTTGTACTTCCCATGTTCCTATCGAGGAGTTACTTTTTATTAACTATTATAATATTTTTTATTTTTGTATCACCTTGTGCAATATTTTTTTAATAATCTACCCCTTCTTATCAAGACGCAGTCGACTCAATTCATAGAAAGCTTAGTATGGGATCTCTGCCTCTTCTTATTTTGTTACGAAAATGATGGTTTTTTAGAATATTCTTTTTTTCACTATAGTATTTATTTTGTTGCACTTTAGCTCTGTGTTCAGGATGCATATTTTTTCTTTATACAATACTTGCATTCAGGATGCATATTTCTTTGTGCCCTCAATTATGCTCTCAAATATCTTGATAGGTGCGTGGATAAAAATGAAATAGAATGAAAGAAAGATGAAATACCGTGAATACATAAAAAAATTATAGTATTCATGATTAATCACATTTACACCCAACATTCATAAAACATGTATTTTCACAATAAAAAATCTAAAAAGAATGAGAGATCTTACCTTTTAATGGACTATGGTTTAAAAAATCGGTTGCACACAATAAATTTTCCATATAACCAAAGACATCTAGTGCATATGTTGACCCCAAGCTAGGTTAGAAGGCCATTAGGGTGAAGGAAATAAGTTACAAGCTTCTATCTTATTTAATCTAATTATTCTCATAGTACGACCCTTACATTTACTATAGACCACATTAAGCACCTCATCCAGCCATCAAGTATTCATGGTATGCTCTTTTGCTATCCTACACAATGTAAGTAATATCTTCCTCTTCTCTTTTCAATTTTCCCTAAGAAATATTCTTCCCTTTATTGCTCCTTAACTTAGGGAGAAAAAATAAACTATTTATTAAATATTTCGAAAATTAATTTAGAAGAATAAAATTTGGCTCTAAATATTTAATGAGTATCATATAATTATTAAATAGAAAAATTATAATAAGTACCCAACCTTTTCCCTATGTACAACTATTAATTAATGAGAGAGATTAATTTAATACCAAATCATAAAAGTGTTAATTGACTTAACATTTTTTCATTTTTAATTATTTTTGACTTAAAATTTTAAATTAATGAGATAGATTAATTTAATACCAAATCATAAAAATGTTAATTGATGTAACATTTTTTCATTTTTAATTATTTTTTGACGTAACATTTTAAATTAATGAGATAGATTAATTTAATACCAAATCATTAAAGTATTAATTGATGTAACATTTTTTCATTTTTAATTATTTTTTTGAACGTAATATTTTAAATTAATGAGATAAATTAATTTAATACCAAATCAATAAAAGTGTTAATTGACGTAAAATTAAAAAAATAATTCTTACTAAAATAAATGGATAACATAATTTTATAATTTTAAAATAATTATATTTAAATGAAATTTAAGATATGAATCATTTTCAGGTACTTCCATTTAAATGAAGAATACCAAAATCATTTAAATGAAAAATACCAAGATAGTGAAAGAAAAGGTTTAATTTTTATTAACTAATATAACTTTTGTGGAGTTATTATTTAAACTTTGTTCACTCCTTAATCTGTGGTGTCGATTGTTGCCTTAAACTTTGTCGCCTACAATGGTGTAACCCAGCCCAATGGCCCACACTTTTACACGTCCGAATGTGAAGACGTGTCAACAAAATATCTCCCGTTCCCTTGCGTGGAGATCGTCTGCGGGATTTTTACAGTGGGTGGTAGCTGCGAGTTTAATTTCGGCAATTAATGATCCGTCCTCTCGCCTCGATCCTGTTTCCACTTGTTCTTTGTGCCAAAACCACCGATCCTTGTGGGTTATTCTGGACTGTTCTTTCGCACTGAGAGTGTTCGTGAGGGTTTCCTGGGTTTTCTCTGTGGAACGTTGTCTTGTTTGCAATGGTGAGTATTGGCTACCTTCTTTTGATGATGGTGCACGAACTCTCCTCCGCTCGGTTTGCCTGTGAACTTAAGGGAAATGCTGCCCAAATGTTGTTGTCGCTCTCCTCTGAAATGTGGGTTCGAACCTGGTAAGTCCTGTTGGTTATTCTCCTTATGCATGCGCGTGTTCTATAAACAATTTTCAGTGGTTTGTGCTCATTGTAGTTTGCTTATTGTCTGCGAATATGCATGTATGGTTTGGTCAGGGTTTACTTTAGACGTTTTCTCTCGTTTTATTATGGTTTTGGATATGCGTTGCGGCTTGATTTTGCTTTCCGATCTTCTATTGTTTCTTGGCCCGAACCTGGGTTCAATCCTCATGCCTTCTGTTACTCTTGGTTTTCATTCTGCAGCATTGGTGTTTGTCGTGAGCACAGGACCACATTGGCGGTTGTTCATCGACTGGAACAGGTATTAACTCTCGTCCCTGCTTCAATTCTGTCCTGCTTCTTTTACTATGACTTACCCTCCTGGCTCCTTTGGTCTCTAGTTATGCAACTCGTCCGGGATGTCGCTGTGGCTAACTTCGACTCAGCTTACTTAGGTATTTTGATGTTTTTGTTCTCCGCATGTAATAGTTTATCTCCTTGAAGGGTTTTACCCTTTGTACACTTGTAACTCGGTTTGATGTTGCTGGTTACAGGTCGTTGGTGGTGACCTAGGTACGCGGGTCCTCCAATCTCTGTTAACACAGTAACCTGGTAGGCCTGAATCCTCAAATTTTCTGTTTGTCTCTTCGAACGGTCGGTGACCACGGTCGCTGTAGGATTATCTGTGGTTCTTGGTCGTTGTATGTAATTTATTCTTGCTGTGTCTTTCTCTGTCGATGTTGGGTAAGGGTTGATAAGTGGGAAGGTCGTTGTTGTTATGGTTGAACCCTCGTCCAGGGTTTTGGTTTGTGACGCCACTTCAGTCATACACTTAATATTATGTTGTTTGTGGAAATGAAATCCTTCGTATGCGCATGCATTGTATTTGACAAAGATAAATAGTAATTCTTATCAATGACCTTCGATTTTTCAATGGAATTTACAGATATTACACAACAATGTTACCTCTATTCTCTAGACATTTTTCTAGGTACGAATGTTTGCCCGTGGTTGTCTCCTTTGTACAATTACTCGTCTCGGACTTCGGGTAATTGTGCCTCTTCGTCCTTGTTTGACTGTTTGCGGAAACACTTCCAATGCTTGGTGATAAATTGTATGTTCGTATTCAGGATATAGGACAGTATATTATATAGACATTCTCAATATGTTACTTTATCAAACTGTAATGAAAAATTGGTATTAGAATGAACATTAGAAATGTATACAGATGGACAATAGTTTTGAATGCTATTTGCTTGTATCTTGTTTATTTGTATTTCTTTTCTTCTGCAATTGTTGAACCCCTTTTCTCTGTTACATTTTGGCTTTTATGCCCTTCCATTTCAGTTGATTTTTGCAGTTAATCAAACTGTCATAGAATTTAGTTACAAAAAGATCTTGTTATCGTTAATAACCATATTTGCTTGACATTACAAGATTTGTATGAACAGTTTGTCATTACTCTCAAAATTCAACAAACTATTCCCTAACTAATGTTCGAGTTACATTAATTCTAGTTATTTAATTAAAAATGCCTGAATTCAACAACTCTGTAAAAACAAGTTAAAAGAAGACTATCTCATGAAAATGTAAAAATAAATAATCTAGTTGATCAATAACCTGCAAACCTGGTTGAGACTTTGCCCAGTTACGACAAGCTAGATGCTCCTGCATCATACAATGTAATGCCTCCTTTGTAATGTCGCTCTAATGCGAGAGTCTATTTTTATGTTGGGTGTAGGGACGAACTTAACCCCACATTTCACATATCAATTTTACTAATGACAAACGATAGACGGTCTATTCGAATCCCGACTGATACAAGCATCTAGAGTAAAAGGATAAGAAAGAGACAAATGCTAAATAGAGAATTCAATTTCATTAAGAAAGAACAAACACTAAAGTATTAACGTAATTTATTTTTATATATGCTAATTGAATATTTTAAAAAATAATGTTATCACAAATTATTTATTTTAGATTATTATTTATATTAAATAATAAATCTAATAAAGTCATATTTATTATTTATTTTAGATAATAAAATAACTAAATATAATAAAATTTATATTGGTCTAAAACAAAACTATTAATTTGTATATCTATCAAGTTTAGAATAAATGGTGATAGGGTGCATTATTAATTTAGTGTGTGATGTGAAGCTTATTGGTTCAATATTTCGTGGAAAAATTTTAGTCATGTTAAGGGTTGGTGTGGCCTAGGCCAGGTGTGATCCCTAGGGGACTTTGACGTCTTAAATGCCTCTGTGAATCGCACTTTCTCAAGCCACATATTAAGCTAGATCTAATCTCTAACATGCTCAGACCACTTAACAAACAAACAAAAACTAGAGTATTTATACTTTAAAGAATAATCATAACATAGAAAATTTTAAATATCTAAATGTGAGTAGTTGTATTTTAAAGGCAGATAGAATTTTTTTAAAAATTTTATATTTTATTTATAATTTTAGATTTAATAGATTATTTATATATTTTAAAATATAAATTATAAATATTTTTAATCAAATATCATTTATTTTGTGTTATTATTAAAAAAATTATAATTTAAACAAAATTTTAAGTAAAATAATTATATTATATAGAAATTTAAATAATTAAAAAAAAAACCAAAATTAATAATGGTTTTAAAGAATATATTTTTTTTTAAATATTTTCAAATAAAATAAAAATACACATATACACATCCAATATAGCTTGGTTAAATTATACAATTGAGTACCTATTTAACCTTAACCTTAGCAACACCCGTTGAGCGGGAGAAGGGCTCTTTAAAAAACTTAGAAATTTACGACATCCTCCTTGGCATTTTTTAATTCATTCGTTGAGGGCGAGAAGGGCTCTTTAGAAAACTTCTTAGAAATTGACGACATTCTCCTTCGCCTTTTTGAATTCATTCCCTAGAGGCCTTGAAATCCTTGTGGAGTAAACACTTATGACATCTTTCTCAAAAAAGGCTTGGAATTAAGCGCATAAAGTTTTTGTCTACTTGTTCAAGGTAAACCACCATTTTATTCTTATGAAACTTTGTTGTGGATTGTGAAACATTGTATGTGAAATCATATACTTTTAGCATATATTGTACTAAGACTATTTTAGGCACCTAAGTTTGGTTGTGCTTCGGTTTGTCTTCTAGTAATTATGAATATCACTTATATATAATGGATCATGTTAGCTTGTTTATCTAGATAAACTATGCAACATTTTTATTATAAAACCAATGTATATAAAATTTGAAATATAAACATAATATTTTCATAATTAGATTATTTCTATTATGATAGGTTTAAGAATATTTAAGTGTATTTTACTTCTACTTAAGCTTATTATAAAATTAATTTGCTTGAAGTAAATGAAACAAACTACAAATCTATAACTATGTTATATTTTACTATATCCATAAGTGTTGTAAATTAGGTTGTAGTTAAGTATCCACTTTTTAAATCTGAATGTTTCTTAAAAAAAATAATTCATTTGGTATATTTTAGAATATGATTCAATCAATTGATATTAACTATGAAAAATAAAACACTCCACACTTCATCAATCAAAATCAAATTTAATTAATCTCGATAATGATATTGTATTTGAACATTGATCGTGCTATTGGAGCTTATTGTAATTGAGTATCTCTTGACATGATTTAGGTACTGCTTGTTTCCATGAATCATTACTATGGAAAAAACACTAATCTATGATATTAAAAGAATCATTTCATATTGAAAAGCACTTGCATCAATGTAAAGACAATTATAGGATCTACTTGTATAGAGGAAATTAGACCTAAATACCACCACGATCTCTTGAAGTCATATTAATATTCAAAGAATCAAGGAAGCAAATGATATTATAACATGTTGAAAATAAATCAAATAATACTATACATAAGTCTATAACATGACAATGTATGTGAAGAAAATATTAAGAAGTAATATTCCATTCCATAATATCTTGGACATATACTTAAAGAGTCATTTTTAGAATGATGAAGGAACTCTTATTTAAACATAAACATTCTTTGAAATTGAAATAATAAATAATAAATATGTTTCTCATTTGTTTTCCTTTTTTACTAATTTACCTTTTTGCCACAAAAACTATATTTATATTCTTTATGATGAATATACTTTTATGATGAATATACATGTTTCATTCCTAGAGGGACAACTTAAATTCAACAACAAGACTCAAGGCCATTACACCAAAAATCTTCATTTCGCTCACAGGAAATTTTCTCATGTGGTTATTACAATTTGCTAAAAATTAGCAACTCGATAATATCATCAATAGCATTTATAATAAATAACAACTAATATCATAAAAAATTCCAATATTATTTCCATCTCTAAGATAATTAATTACTAATCCCAAATCCATGAAATATCTTTAATTGTTGGAGATGAAATTCTAATTTGCAGAAAATGGTAAAAGTATGCATCATTGGTAAAAGTATGCATCATTACAATATTTGTTTGTTCTTTTAATCACGAATAAACTAACCCAATTTTGAAAGTATGCTATTTTTCTAATATTTATTAATAAATTTTGAAGTACTAAAATAAATTCATTTAAAAATACCATAAATCAAATCTCAGATAAAGCATTTAGATAGACTTTATACAAGGTTACGAGAAATAAGAAGATGATTTGAAATCAAGGGAAATGTCTTCAAAAGATGGAAAAAGGATGTGAAAAGATGGTAATTTTTGCGACTCAATATTCCCTCCAACTGAAGATATTGCATATCCTTATGCAACCTTATATATTCATGCAACTAATTTTTATGAACTTGTGTATCTAGGTCTTCATTCGAAAAATGGGTAGCAAACTAGAAGAACTTGAGTTATAGTATAGTTTCTTATGGTTGGTTCTTGTGTAAAAACTATAAGTTTTATAATTATTGGTTGTCATGTAGAAACACTTACCACTTACAATTGTTTTCTTTGCCATTGTAATAATAAATCTCACTTCCTCAATCTCTTTGAAAAAATCTTTAAAAAGATTATAAACCTAAGATTAGGCCTCATTATCAATAAAACTAAGATCATGCTTCCAATCAATACCAATTAAATCTCGTAATGGATCCTCCTCTAATAACAAATCAAGTTATTAAAGTTTCTTCATATCTATTTCCCTTGTCATCAATGAAATCTACTTTGTTCGTATTTAATTATAGTCTTTTGAAGATACCCAATTCTTGTTGTAGCTATTGCAAATTCTAAATGAAAGGTTTATTGGTTATATCTTGTCATAGCAATACTCAAAACACCCTAGTTTAAATATTTTGCGTAAATAATTATTTTTCCAAACTTCCATTTTGCATGAATTCAAAAAATAAAAGTTTTATTGGTAAAAAAATATGATAACCATGGAGTGTTACAACATTCTTATCCATGAATCAAACATTTCATTAAAATATACACTATTAATCGATGATGTTTTTTTTGAAGAAAAGGTTTTGGAAAAAGCATCCAAGTCACTATAACAAGTTCCATTAGTAGAAACATCATTTGAATAGTCTTCTTAATTATAATGGGGACAAAAATAATATAGATATAGAAATACAACTCAACTACCTCTTCACACTAGATCAACTTCAAATATATATGCTTCATCAAAGTTTTGAATATGAAGTTTGTTTCACTTGGACAATTGACAACCTAATTATTTTTAATTTGGAAATTTTCACCACTTCTAATTAAACAATTGAAGATTTATAAATATCTCATAAAAGTAATAAATTCCATTTCATATACAATATGCATGCTATAAAATGTCCCTTAGATCTCCAATAATTTTTATTCTAAATCACATAGGTAATAGTAAGAATAGGAAGCTACTCTAGGTATGAACAATAATGCATTAGTTTTAAATTCCAAGCTAGGTTTTGGTGCTTTTCAATGAGCATTTTTATTTTACTATGGTTTCGTATCTGCCAAAAATGAGTGATACCTAGTTTACAATTCTTAAATTATAAGAAAATTATTTTTTTAACAATTTTGAAAATAAACAAGATGCAAATTTTTAGAAATTTATTTATAGATTATACGCCTCCTAAGGAGAACAATATTTGTCGAATAATCCTACTTCTCTAGTTTTTTTCTTCCATATATAAATACATCTCCTTCTTAAATAATATCTTGTTGGAAAACATGGTACATTATGACTTCAAGGCTGGAATGGAGAACCCTATAAGCTTTCAAATATAACCCATCTTTCAAATATATCCTTTTTTATCTTATTTATCTCTATCTCCCGTTATTATATATTCATTAAATTAATTTTTAAATAGAAGTGTTTCCCTTTTTTTATTTGGAATTTTTATTTTAACCTAAAAGTATTTTTCCCTGTTTTTAGTGGGAAAATTGTTCCATAATTTTATCATATGTAATAATATTATATCCATAGATATTAACTACTATGCGGTGACTTTTACTAGGTAACATGGTGTCTAGCCTTTAGGGAGGAGGGGAGGGAGTGCTCCTCCCCTCCGTGTGATGATGCGGTGGCATTTCAGGGTTTAGTGGCGTATCTTTGAAAGAAACTGAAGTCAAAATAATCAGTCACATCTTATGAAGAAGTCTAAAAACATTCATTATGTTTCCCTTCTCGTAGGGTTTCAAAGAAGTTACCTGACATTCATAGACATAAAACTTTTGGTAAAATTCATAAGCATGTTGTCGTCTCGGAAATATATGCATTAGTAGATTGAAAAAACCTCGAAACTAATGATGAAGGGTAAAATTGGGCTTAATGCCTATATTAATGGATTGTTTGCGTTTCTCTTTGAGATCAAGGTGGATTGAGATGTAATTTTTAGGAATGGCCCATATTTTCTTGTTGCCAATGAATGGATTTGAACTCGTGGTAATTAGGTTTTGATCTCAATGGAAATATCTTTAATGTAGTTTTGATTTCGATAAAAATCTCTATATTTTCGCTCTCTTGTTAGAGTGATGACCACCTGAAAGAAATTGAGAATGGGTTGGAAAAATATTTGTATCAGGTTAAGCCAAAAGGTTACTAGTTCTTCTATTAAAAAATTTGTGTAAAAGTCGATATCGAAAAAGATTTACCCTTTGAGATGAACTTGAAACAAGGGGAATGGAGCCATCGATAGGTCCTAGACTATGAGAATCTCCCATTCAAATGCAATATTTTTCATGAGTATGGAAATTTCAAAAGGGATTGCAAGAAATCTCAATCTGGAAAGAGCGAAGTTGCAGTCTCATCTCAGGAAGAAAAATGGTAGAATTATGAAAAAGGCACCAATAGATGACAAGAAACATCAAGTTAAAAACCTCTAAGATAAAGTAGAAATGAAGCAACAATATTAACTATCCCCTTAGAGGAAGTGCAAATGCAAGGAGACCAAGTAAGAAGCTCCCACGAAGGAATGTGAAGCACGATAGGAAGATGAGGAAATCATGGAGGAGGAAGAAGGATAAATCTGTGAAATAGTTCCCATAGAGGCCACAAACCCACCAAAAAAGGAATAACCTTAGCCACAAAACAATGATAAAAAAAAAATCTAGAAAACCAGGGGCAGGAGGTCAAAGAAATGCCTTTGGAACAAAAGAAATGCAGGTAAAGTCATGACAAGGAACGCAAGAAATAAAATTAGTTGGGGAGATGAGAAAACCATCCTTGAGTCAAGAAACTCTAAGAAGGGAGGAAGACACTCAAAAAATGACAAAAGAGAGGTAGAGGTGGAGAACAATAAAAAGATGGGTAGTCAGCTGAAAATCACATAAGCCTTTCAATCTGCGGAAAATAGAGAAAAAGGGAGCGTTAATTCAGGAGGTAAGCCCAATGTCCCAAAATCTATATGAAATTTCCTTCTAGTCTGTAAAAGATTTAGTAAACTTAGAAAAGCCATAGATCCTTATTTTAAAAGAAACAAAATTTGGAGAAAATGAGGTCCTAAATGTCTTAAGAAAGTTTTGGAGAGAATTCCCTATGTGGCCGAAAGTTCACAAGGGGCATCTAGTGGGTTGGAAACCTTTTGGTTAGATTCCCAATTCAAGCTAATATATAGTGATAAAACAAGATAGTGGGTGTAGTTTTGTTGGAGAAAAATCATAGAAAATAAAAATTTCCCATAGTGAATATTTACTCTTCTGTAAATTACAATGGGAAAGGTTAGTTTTGGGACTCGTTAATTAGTTTAAGAGAAACAAAATGCAATCCATATAGAACTAAGGGGAGACTTCAATATAGTCCTATATTAATTAGAGAAGCGCAGGGGTAATGTAGTCAGAGGCCTATTCTGAGAATGAATGGAGAATCTAGTGACTGAATGAGACCTTATATACATTGTTCTAAAATAAGAAAAATATGAATGGTCCATTCAAAGAACCTGAAAAGGCCACATAGTAGCATGATTGGATTTTTTGGTTCTACATAATAATTATAATTGGATGACCAAGGTAATTGAGTGTGTACCTACAATTTTAGCTCAAGGGGACTCAAAGCATCCGTAATTGGGTTGGAGTATACCCCTAGAATATCTAGGATTGGTTGCATTTAGATACAATCAAGGATGTATATACAAAGATGGTGTTGTCAATCTAATTAAACTGGGATGGTTAACTCCGACGATTGGATACCAACCTTTGCGTGGGAGATCAATTTGTGATCTGTTAAGTGGGCCCTCAAATCTTGGGTATGAAAGAATTACAAACCTCTAAGGCAAGAAAAGAAATAACTTATCAAGCAGCTAGAAAATAATCACCACATGATTGATGCTGAGAGTGTGAAGAAGTGGCATATTGTGAAGGAAAATAAGAGAGCTAGATAGATCCATAAAATAAATAGATAGGAAGAGTAATATTGGAGGGTTAAATCACACAGTACTTGGTTAAATGCAATGGATCATAATACATCATTTTTCCACAAACAAGTAAAGGGCAGATAAATGCAGAATCAATTTAGAGAAATTATTCTTAAGGGAAAATCCAAAATACCATCTTTCCGTGAGATTAAACATGAAGTGTTTCTTTACTTTCATGCTCTCTATACTGAAAGCAAAGAAAATGATTTCGAGAAAGAAATAAAGCTCCTATCTTGTCTCCTTTCAGTGGTTTCTAACTTAGAAAACAATAGCTCACCAAGACTATTGAGGAGGATGAAGTCATTGATGCAATATGGTCCCTAAACCCAAATAAATCCCTAGGGCTAGATGCTTTTTCAATTAGCTTTTTTAGATCTTTTTTAATCCTAGTCAAAAAATATTTATTGAAAATTCTTAATGTGTATTTGGGCTATCCCACTTCTCTCTATTTCTCCAAATATCTCTTGTTGGAAATGAAAAAAAATCAACTATAAATTAATTCTTCTTAATTTCAACAATTACACATGAACATGATAATAAATTCCACATAATTTTATAAACACATTATGAAAACATAACATATCTAACATCCACATTCCCAACAACTACTTATCGGTAGAAAAATGACTCTATTTTATTTTCTTTCAAAAATAAAACCAAATATATCTATATATGGTTTGTATGTTTTAATACAATGTTAGCATTATTAGGGATGAACAACAAAACTTATTCGATCCCTAGTAATCAATTTTGGTATTATTTAATATTTTTATCTTTTTTAACATAGGTTTTAAAGATAAATGATATTACAAACTTATATGCATTTTTAACCAAAATATTACATCGTTCTAATTATCTTGAAAGATTAATAATTACTTCCAAAATAATTTAAATACGATTTTACTTTGTTTCACACCAGATCAAGAGGGATATATATATTATATATATTTCAATAAGAATAAATAAATTTACATTTCTAATTTTTCATTTCAAAGAGAGAATTTATCTGCATAAAGTTATATGAATTATTTATTCATGTTTTAAAGTTTTATATTCACTTATTGTTATATTCTTTTAATGAGTAGAAAAACTTATACTAAATAAAAATTTTTGAAAAAACTAATTAATTATAGAAATAAAATGGTCAGTAATGTTCTCAACATCAATTTTATAATAAGCATCAAAACACTTACTTTATATACATCTTCACCTATTAAAACTAAAAAATCATAAAAATTACCACGTCTAAATTATGACTTCGTTTAAAAATATTATTATTATTATTATAATATAAAAAAAATCAATATATCAGTTAAACATATATAAATTTATAAAATCATGTAATAAGGTTATTAATTATGGTGATTCAAAATGCTATAATTAAATTACCGTTACACTAAGGTTTTGCAGAATTTTATGAATATTGTGGGTTGGAAGTTGAATCATGACTATGGAAATTTAGATTTGGATAATTTCCATCAAAAATATTATCCTGATTGGCTAAATGAGTGGTCCCTTGAAAAGGGGTGAACCCCCTCCTATCGTACTGTAGTTACCAGATCTCACAAGGAAGTGAGGAACTATAGGTTTTCCTAAAGGAAGAAAAGGAAAGGAAGAAACACCCATTCTGCGTGTACAATGGCAATCCTGATTGAAAGGAAGATGCCTCTTAAAAGCATATACAAACCCGAAGTTTTTCATCCTCAATAATGGAATGGAGAAATCACAAAATTTTGTGAAATATCAAGTGTTGATCTACAAATTCATACGAATTTAGCCTAGATAAAAGTATATTGTGAAGTGCATCCAAATAAAGTGGAGACAAAAAGGACTGACATAGCTAATATTGAGGGCCAAAGGTTTTTTCACTATTCTCTTATCAAATCTAGAAGATCGAAGAAGGATTTTTGAAAATAGTCCAAAATCTCATGAATAACTAGGAGGAATGTTATAATCCAAAGAAGGAGTGGTTCCTTGCAGCCCTAGTATGGTTACAACTCTTCTCTCTTCCTGAAGATTTCATGGAACTCGACATTATCGAGGGAATTGGGAATTCTATTGGGGATTTTGTGAAAATATCAAAGATCACAACAAGCAGGAGTAATGCATCATATGCCAGAATTTATGTTTATATGAATATCTCAAAACCTCTTCCTAGACAAGTATATTTTGAGTACTGTGATGAGATCTGGACTAAACCATTAGATTACGAGCATGTACCTTTCAAATGTGGGTGATGGCATGAGTATGGGAATTTGATATGGGACTGCCCACTAACCCTTGTGGAAAATGAAGAGAATAAGTTGAAAGAGACAACAAATGGATTTCAAGAAGTGGTCAACAAGAAAGGAAGGCCTGACTGTAATGAAATAATGAATCCATCATAGGAGGAATCTAAAGGGGAGAAACATGTCAATCTTAGAGCTACTTCTTATATGGCACTTTAGCAGGTCAACAACTCTAGTTTGGAGGTGGAAACAGAGGGAAAACTAGAGGAACACCCAATGGAGGTGGAGGAGGAGGGAGAAAATATGAGAGATAAGCCAAATCCTAAATAGAAACCTGCAGAGGATCCCTTGAATAACCCAGATCTTAAAGAATATATTTCCAACACTAGTACAATATTGGAAGCAGAGTATTGATAGGATATATGAGCAAAGATAAGCGAACACTGGTGGAAGTCCTCTAAACATGGGCTAGAGAAGAAGCTCAAGAAATACTAGTGGAGAAAATTCAACACTTCTTCCATCTTTATGGGCAATTTTGATGGTGTAATCAAAATTTGGAAGGGGATCCAAAGGGTTCCAATTCCTTTAAGAAAGGGTCATTACAACTTCATTGAGTTAAAGAATGAGCAATGATAGAATAAAGTAGGAAAGGTGAGAGAAATACCAGAGAGGTGCTCAAGGAGGCCAACAAGTTTTTCCTAAACTAGGGGAAGGTTAATATGATCTCAGAGTATTTCCTCCAATCTAGATCAGTTTCCCAATGAAATTTGTCTCCTAAAATATATAGGGCCTCAACAGTAATCGTAAGAATACGTACCAAAAGACAAGACTTGAGAAGGAGAAGCCAAACGTAGTAATATTACAAGAGACAAATATTTTGAGCATGAAATTAGCTGAAATTATGGGTAAATGCTGGAGAGGAAGTAAATCAATGGTTATTTATGCATCAGGCAACATGGGAGAAATAATGGTGGTATGTGATCCAATATTTGTGGTTTTCCAGGACTTGGTTGCATACCTCACTATCCTCTCAAGATATTTCCAATACCCAGGAGTAGGAGAGATAGTTTGTTTGACGACAGTATATGGACCCTCTATACCTAGTAAAACTGAGGGCTTCTTGAACAACTTGTGGAATATGAGATTGAATCATTAGGATGAGTATTGGATCATAGTGATGATTTTAACATAATATAAATCTTGGAGGAGAAAAAACAAGGAATCAGGTCATTAGAATTAAAGACATAGCTCTTTCAAGAAGTGATCTAAGACTTCAGGGTCACAAATATTGATACTGTAAATGGTATCCACACCCGAAACAACTACATGGTGATCGACATCAGTTGGCTTATCATATTGACCAGTTCTTCCTTTTCGAAGAATTGTTTGGTAGATTTTTTTCTGTGGAGGCAACCATTCTACCAAGAATAGGGTTAGATAACAGGCCAATACTACTGGATATATCTAAAAATGACACCAAAACCCTAATCATTTGGAAAATATGGAAGGTTGTAAGTAGGAAATTTTAATACAAGGGAAAAATTAGATTCAAACATTCCAACTAAAGGTGAAGGTATTAAAATTAATAATAAAACAATGGAACTAGACATAGTTCAAGGACGTTCATACTGAGAAGTAGAAATTAGAAGCAAACACGGAAGAAGTATGACTTGCAATTATAGGAGGAAGCATATTTGAATGCTTGTTCAAGGAGGAGGGACAATTAATTCATGACCTGGAGTAGTATTTAAAACAAGAGGAAATTTTATGGAGAAAAAAGTTTAGAATCAAGTGGTTGAGGGAGGGTGAAGAAATACCAATCTTTTTCATAAAACAATCATTAAGCACCAACATGACAGCCAATTTTTTCCCTAACCTCAAGGGAAGGAAACAGGTTGGTTGAACATGAGGAAATGAAGGAAGAATTGGTATATTTCTATCAGGATCTATTGAAGAAGGAGATCAGGACAGAGAATAAGACATCACTAGGGTTACCAAACAAATTCCCAAATTGATTAACCTAGAAAAAAGCATCGTTCTTATGAGGAAATATCATTTGATAAGGTGGAGGAAGATGTGAAAGAAATAACCAGTGACAAAGCACAAGGTCCAAATGTTTTGGCAACATATTTAATCAAAGTTTCCTAGCATTTTATCGGTAAGGAAGTGAATGCCCCTAAAGAGGAATCAAGGTAGTCTCCAACAGGTATGGTCTTGTTAGGATGCTACTTTTGTTTCCCTCATTCCTAAAACCATTAACTTGAGTGTTCCAAGTAGATTTCAACCTATAGCCCTATGTAACATAGTGTACAAGCTAATCTCAATGGTCATTGTTAAAGACTTAAGACCTTGTTAAAACATATTACTCTTGAGAAAATGGGGTTTGTGGGGGGACACCAAATTCTTGATGGTATTGTCACATCACATGAAGTAGTCCACTAAGACTCAAAAAGAGTAAAAGACATGGAATGGTAGTTAATCTAGACCTATCTAAGGCATATGATAGATGAAATTGGAAATATTTTCTTAGTATCTTGGTAGATTTTGGTTCCCCACCCCACCCCAATCAATTAGATGGATCAGATGCCTCATACCCATGCCTGTATTTTTCATATTGTTGAATGGTTTACCCATTAATACATTCAGAGCATCTGGAGGTATTTGATAGGGGGATCCACTATCCCCTTTTTTATTTACCATAACTCCAGAAGGACTAGGGTTATACATCAAGACAATAGTTAATTAAGGACATCTCAAAGGAATATATATATTATAATATTATAATATATATATATATATATATATAGTATTATATATATATATATATATATATATATGTTGCGCCAAGATATGGCATTCACAATTAACATTGGTTGATGAGTCAATTTTGTTTAAGAAATAATCTATAGGAGCGAGAATGGTGGATATCATCCTTTCGGATTTATTTGATGTTTTAGGTACTATGATTAATAGGAGAAGCCTAGGATGTAATGTTTTAATACTAGTAGGATGGTTCAGAGAAACATGGCGAGAAACTTTGGATTCCAGCTGGGCACCCTACCAGTGAAATACCTAGTTATTCCATTGGTCATGAACTCACTCAGAACTTCATGTTGGTAGGAAGTGTTTGTAAGGCCCCCTACATACTAATAAATGGACATTGGTGTCTTTGATGAAGGTTTGTCTACCTAAATGGGGATGAGGACTAGGCTTGATAGACCCAGGGATGCTCAACAAAGTAATTGGGGCCAAACTTTGGTGGAGATGGATCAAATAAGGTTTAGAGATATGGAAATGAATTTGGGATAGGAAATATAGGCTAGTCAACGCTCAAGTGGAAAACGTAAGAACACAAATGTACTTTCTGGGTCTTCTATAAGGAACCTAACATAGGAGAAAAAATTCCTTATTCTGAACCTTTTGTTCTAGGGGATCAGAAATGGTAGAAAAACTATTTTTTGGAGGAATCTTGGCAAAAATTTCTATGCATAGAGAATAAAGAGGAGCTTAGGTCACTTAAGGAGTCACCATTTCTCATGGAAATGTTTGAGTGGCTTACTTTTGGAAATAGATCAACTTGTAATCTTGATGGAGGGAATGGAGAATGCTGGACACTTGGGACGAAGATCAGGCTTTACAGGATTGGTCAATCTTAGATTAGTGCCTTAGAGAAAGGAAAATTCACATTGAGTGGGATTCTACTAAATTAATATGGGGCTATAGATTGAAAGGGATGTTCACCATGAACGAGGGCTATGGGATTTTGGCGGGATATTCATAGTTACCTAAAGAACCTCAATGGATGAAGATATTGGTACCGAGTTATGGCCAAATGTTACACATTTCCTATGGATTATCAGATGGAAATGAATTGTAAAATTGGACCATCTTTCAAAAAACGTTTTCATAGGCCCACCTTGGTTTCCTCTCTGAAAATAACAAGAGGAAATAACAAAACATTTGTTGAATACCTATATGTTGTCGAATATTTATGGAATAAGGTGTCATTCCTATTTCGCCATCTAGATCACACTCCTAATAGCTTGTAGGAAACCTTGGAATCATGTATGGTATCTCTCTTTAAGAATCTAGTTGTCATTAGGGCATGGATATTGGTCTTGGGCTTCCTCCTTTGGAATGTGTGGAAGGAATAAAACACAATCATATTTAATGATCAAAGAAGGTCAGGGGACTTTGTATGGAAAATCATGAAGAAAAAATTAACATAAACAATTCTGTCAAAACGATGGGATGCAAAGGATTGAAAAGAAAATGAGGAGGAAGCAATGATATTAAGAGAGCTAGAGGTTTCCTAAGATTTGGTGGCTTCAAGTATGACACATTACCCCAATGCCTCTCGATATTCTCTAACAAGTTTCTCCCTTCCCTGGGAGGGTTTTATTAAAATAAATTTTGGCCGGGCCTCCAAAGGAAACCTCAGACCAACAGGGTATGGGGGAATATCCAAGAACGATCAAGGAAACACCTTACATTTCTATGCAGAAGATTGTGGTTACATTAGAAACAATGTAGTTGAATTCACAACACTAGAAAGTGGATTGTTAATAGTTATAGAAGTGGGGCTTACTCAGCTTCAGGTAGATGGGGATTCACAATTGGTCATAAATGCAATATAAAAGCTTATCAATGGATATATGGTCTCTAAGGTAGTCAACAAATCATTTCTAGAGCTCATGCTAGCCTGGATGTAGAGCCTAATATTATATTTCCCTTAAGTAATAATGACTCACTCGTGAAGATCTAGGAATAAAGAACCTGATATGTTGTCCAACTAGGGCAGTCAAGACTCTAACCTTGAGCTTACATCCCACTAACCATCTTAAATAAATGATAACTCAATAACATAGTTGAATAATAATTTTGAATCAGACAATGAATCCCTGACGGGATTGGCATCCCGAGGTAACGTTGGGATTGATGTGGGGGCTTACAACCCCACCAACTTAACCGAGACATTCATTTGAAGCATGGCGATCCTACTACATGTATTTGAGTGAGGAGAGAACTTTCTAGTGAATGCTCGTGGTGTATAAGAGTAGGTCATTCAGATGCGTAGTTAGTTTTTGACATTCTAGTAGGTGTGGTCGGATGGGGGGAGTAGGCTCTGTTATGTCTCTGCATGTTAGCATTATTTCTTAGCTAAACTGTGTATGGAAATCTGCTGTGGGGGACAAACATGTTGTAGCACAAGGCTAGAGTAGTGGTGAATTTGGAAGGAAGGCTCAGAGGTAGTGAATTTGGGATTCAGGGATAAGGGGATTTAGTCAGAGTACCTTCTATAAGCCAAAGAAAATTCCAGCATTATGGATTCTTCGCATGGTGTTTTGGTTGTAGAAATTGACATGGAAACCTATGTTCAGGACATTGGTAAGGTTTCCTTGATCTATAACATAGTTTTCTAATATAATTACAAAAAATGCAATGGGTTTGTCTCTTCTAGTTTAGTTGGTTTTCATTTTGGTATCTCGCTAAGAAAGGGGATTTAAGACCATTTAATATTAGTTTGGGTACTATCTTTAGAGGTTTGAGAGTAGCCTCCATTGTTGCTATCTGTTGGGACCCCCAGGGTTGCAGGTGGGAGTTCCAAAAATTTAGTTGCTTTGTTGCAAATTTAGGGGTGGTTAATATAGGGATTTTGGTGTTCTATGAGTTGTTGGGTGTCCATTTGGGAGATTTAGCAGAGTTTGACGTCTGGTTGTGGTTAAGGGTAGGGCCCATGGGTTGGGTTTTATTAATTGTCTTTGGGGGAAGCCATGTTGGTGGCTAACCTCGTCACAAATCAATGCACAAAGATTAAATTGGGACGGTGTTGTGAATCGTCATAGTGGGTCTGGTGTAATTGGGTGGCGTCGTGGCATTCTGGTTGTGACGTATTGTAGGTCATTGGTAAACAATAAACAATGTGTGGTTTTGGTTTTATGGGGTCTAATCAATCAAACCATGCACCACCAGTGTAGGAGGGTGCGAGGGGGCAACAAGTGGAGGATATGACGGAGGAGAAAAATTTGGGAGAAGCGTTGGACCCGAATCCTGCTTAATCACTTGGAAAAGTGGAACTAAACCACACCATTAGATGCATTTTAATTTTTTCTTGGACATGGAACTCTCATCTTGGAGCAACTTAGCAAAGATTGTCAGGATGATAAAAACATTGTCGTAGGATTTGTGAATGACCTACAACAAAACCAATGGCAAATGCAAGGTTGTTTTGCCACCTTATAGAGGGATCAAATGAGGATATATGAGAAGCCATAACGCTTGGAAGGAATACCAACACACATGGAAAAACATGTCCATTGTGTCTTCAAACCTCCCTCTTCACCTAGTATTGGACTAAAGAATCGAGCTCTGGTCAACTCTTCTAATCCTTCATGGTTGTGGGTTGCATTATGGTATTAGGTATATTCTGGTTTCATTGGTTATTCTGGTTGTGGCTACTTAGCTTTTACTGGCAGTTTGTTATCTGACTTTGTTGTTCTCTTATGGCCAACAAATATGATAGGAGTGAGGGCATAATAATTTTGAATAATTGTATGTAGCTATATAAATCTCCTTTGACTCAATAGAATCCCTTTGACTTACAAAAAAAAAATATGATGATGCACCTCCACTTTATCATGAGATTTTTAATTTGTAAATAGGCATTGGTACAATACCTTGACTTATCAATACCACAATGCCCAAAAAACCATTACTTATTTTATATGACACTTTCTCACGTTACCT
>APFE031334983.1:151472-166678 GCA_000404065.3 Pinus taeda
GGACAAACACTTTGGAAGCTTGGTAGCAGTTTTGGGTTGAGTTACTAGTCCTGGAGCCTTGGTTGGAAAAACACTCTGGAGCCCAACAACATCCATGGGTTGAGTTACTAGTCCTGGGAGCCGGGTTGGAACAAATGCTCTCCATCCCTGGAAGGCTTGGGTAGAGACTGACCTGGTGATGTTTTTGTGATGTTGGACCATGAAGTGGAATCACTATTTCATGGGTTGAGGTGAATGGCCTCTGGAACCTTGGATCATTTTTTATTGATGTGTTCTATGAGGTCCCACATTGATGCTTGGAATATGGCACGAGGGTGAATGACTGAAGAGAGATTTCTCTCAACCATTATATGGTCGGGTGGAATGTGGAAGTCCCATTATGGGTTGGATTTTGCATCACCAATAAGAGGTTATTTATTCTTATATTTATATGAGCATTATACTGGATTATATTATGTTTATATGGCTATGATTTCATCGATATTTATGTCGCTATTATTAAGGTTATGTATATGTTTTATGACAACAACTATGTATGTCTCTCATCATGTTTCTTCTTATATATGAATGAACAATGTATATATGGTATAATGGATGGAATGGTAGTTAATGTGTTTAGGCATCAATTCTTCATGGCAAATATCAGATAAGTATGAGACCCCTATGCTCAGATCTATTATTGACACCTGTAGGTTGCATATTTACTAAATGTTTGACAAAATGTCTGCCATGGTTAGGCTTCGTTAGGTTAAGCCCTTGATCAAGTTTTGTGTTAGAGGATTTGCCTTGGTTTCATTTATTTCCTTGGAAATTCTCATCAAGTTCTAGGCATTGGTTTGGAGACTAGCCCTGAAAAAGTGGCTTAACTCTCGCGGTCTCTAGCACAGAACTGGCTGAGAAAGACTATAGTATCTCCCTTGTAGGCATTGTGGGACTGACTATAGGGTTCAAGTAGCATGCATGCATTGTCACGGGAGCAAATATGGGTTTAGTTCATTGAAATTCTAGGTTAACTCAGGGGTTGGGCACCTAGAGTGGTGGATTAGCTCTCCGGGCTTCTGAAGCACCCAAGGGAGGTATGTAAGGTCTTGTTTTCTCGACTCCATTTCCTTAAGGTTACATAGGAGGTTGAGTCTTATATTAGTGGCCTCTAGTCACATGTTTACCCCAACTTGCTGGTTGCTTGGGTAGATGTGGGAGGATGGTGTTACACAATCCTTAGAAGACCAAGAAACCACCAATATAGATTCCTTGATATTAAAGAGAAACAATTCCAACAAAATATGTTTTGATTGTCATTTTTGACTAAAGATATTGGTTTTATGCTCTTTCCACAAGTTCCAAAGAATGGAACTAAAAACAAAAAACATGTAGAACTAACTATAGGATTGTGAAAGATTTCATAATTCCATTGCTCAAACAACAAGGAAAAGCTCTAACTATCCAAGGAATGATTATGAAATAAAGAAAGGAAGTGAGACTATATCAACTTATAAATAAAATAAGTGAGAAAATGATTCTCATGCATCTCTTCAACTTTACCACAAAGAAAACATAAAGATGGGCCTTCAAAATTCTTCCATTAAAGATGATCCGAAGTTAAAGGCCACTACTTTTCTATCAACTAGAGGAAACAAGCGATATTTGGCCAAAAAATCCTAGACCATATTTCCTTCCAAAGGACTGGAGGATCATATGAATCACAATAAGAGATGAGTAAATATGCTTCTTTAAGAGTAAATAAACCTTGAGGAAGATGACTCTAGTGAAGGATATCATTGTCAAAAGTGTACCTAATCTTTCAAGTGTCTAGCTCTTGTTGGAAAGTAGTCAAGGGAAAAGCTTCAAAAGTTACCTCCCAATCCTATGGATTCTTCCATACTCTCCAAAATTGTGGAGGAGTCCCTTGTTTCAAGTTGTCCTTGATTCTAACAGCCCTAGAATGAATGAAGAAAATATTTATATCATGGAACTCCTCAGAATCACCAAGACATGGTATATGTTGTCACACATCATCCCAAAAAAGAGGTAACCGGCTTGATCGAATCTCCCATAAGGCATATTGATGCTCCATATCTTTACTACCCTGAGCCCAATTCCAAAGAGGAGATCTAAAGATAGTACCCTCCCATTGTAATATAGCTTCCTCTGATATATGGGGGCATAATTATGCTTCCAAACTTGCTTCTAAAGTTCATTTCCTTCAACAAACCAATGCCACCATAGTTTCACCACAAAACCTTGACTAATAAGTTGTGGCTCACACATGCCCAATCCTCCCAACAACTGAGGTTTAATGAGGGAATCCAAAGAAACTAAGGCCCATCTCTTAGCTCTTATTAGAGCAATGTCAAAGAAAATCCCTCCAAAGAGACTTGAGTTGACCACATACTACCCTCGGGATTGACATTATAAAAAATTGATAAATTGGGATTTCTGGCAATGCTAATTTGGTTAGAACCAATCGACCCAAAAAATTTAAAGCACAAAAAGACCAATTAGAGATCCGAGAATACATTTTTTCAAGAATAGTCTGCCAACAAGAAATACACAATGAGTGAAGGGATAGAGGAACCCCCAAATATTTAGAAGGAAGATAGGCTTTGCGAAATTGCAAGACACACGTGAGATGATATTGAATGGACTCCTTACAATTGAAAGATAAGGTACTTGTTTTATTCTTGTTGATTTGGGTTCCTTAGGTTACCATAAATGTCTACAAGAAAGAGTTGATATCATTAGCCTGTGTGAGAGATGGAGGCCCAAATTAGAAAAAATCATCGAAAAATTGTTCATGAGTGATTGGAAGCTCAACTCCAAAAATCCTTAAGCCCTTAATATGGCCCTAAGATGTTGAAAGAGTAATATATCAACCCAGACCTTCCATGGCAATGATAAACAAAAAATGGGATAGAGGATCACCTCGATAGAATCCGGAAGAGGAAGAAAAAGGAGTAAAGGGAGAACGATTGAGTAGAATGGAGAGAAAGGGGGATGAAATTAATGAGTAAATAAGGCATTAATCATTCTCCTGGGAAAGCCAAAGGAATTCAACACTTGCATTAGGTAATCCCAAGTAATGCGGTCGTAAGATTTGGAAGAAATGAGTTTTCATCATCATATCTAGATGTTTATATTGTTTAAATAAGTGAATAATCTCCTACGTTGCGATAATCCCATTAGAGATCTTCCTACCTTTGACAAAACTTGTCTTCTATAGAGAAATTATAAGAGGCATTAGTGGCTTAAGGAAATTAACAACCGTAGTAGAAATTACCTTGTAAATAACATTGTAGAGCACAATAGAAAGAAAACCACTAGGATCTTCAGATTGACCTGTTGTTGTTAAATATCGGAAAAATATTTCCTTAAGCCAAAATCTGAATGACAAAGCCAAATTTCAAAAGAAAAAATGACAAGATGAAATTTTGGAAGCCAAAAGGACAAGAAGTAGATGAAATGGAAAGCCAAAATTTTGGAAGCCGAAATTGGTAAGCTAAAAGGACAACATGAAATTTGGAATTCAAAAGCTGAAAGGATGAAAGAAAATTGAACATGAGCGGCTTGTTAAAGACTGAGCAACTAATGGTCAGATCACCATCCATCATGGCTCAACCAACTCACATAGGCATTTTGGGGAGGGGGGGAATTGCGCAACTGAGACGTCGGCGCCACCCCCCAGAGTTGAAAAGTCAATAGGGTGGGATCAAATTATTGACTACCCATATTAACTCTAGGGGGTATCATCTTGATTCCACATCCCACTTGTCCACCTTCCTGAGAGAGGTTGGACTACACCCACCAAACATTGGGTCAATGATAACCAAAAAAAGTGACCACTGAGGTAACGGTAAATTATCCCCTCCATGGCCCACCTATCACCCTTCCAATCATTCTCCACCATTTGTCTCCTCCTCATGACCTTTTCTAATGTCAAATGAACATTCCCCTCTACTTATAAAGGCCCTACCCATTTATCCACTTAAATTTAAACTCATTCTTCTTACAGCTAAGTTCTCCCATCATTCAACAAGTCCGCAATGCTATTCATCACTGAGCTGCTCTAGATCTCCCACCAACATCATTCTCCAATTCTCACTTGATCAACCAGGTAATCCGCTAGCCTCCTATCTGTAATTTTTTTCTCCATGCTCAAAATGAGGAAACCAGCCCAAAATATCCCCAAATCTCGAGAAGCCAAACCCTCGTCCTACACTGAGCCACTGATGGACAAAGAGTCACAAATTTTTGACCTGTCCTACACCTACGGCCTGTCATACCTCTGGTTCAACATGTATGACCTCTACGTAAAGGGAGAGGAACATTTCATAGTAGTTGAATCAGGGCTATATTACCAAATTTCACCCTCTTTATATCTTTTTCTTGAGTTCAATTTCATGGATTATTACGTCTTACATTGACAAAAAGAATTGTTTTATATCTTCTACTAGCATCAAAATCCTGGAGGTGATCCCAGATGTGATTCAAAAGGATCTAGTATACCTAGTTTGTCCCGAGCCATAAAAATTCACTGAAACTACCTTGTTGTATAGTTACAGTGCCCTCTTAGCTGGGGAATACCAAACCTTTTTGCAAACCATTTTGTCTCCTAGCCACCAATCCTTGCCTATTGTTGATACTTTCCCAATACCTGCCTTTACATAGGTAGTGTAGCCTACCCTCACTGTAATTACCTAGTTGTTTGGGGAGGATGAGCCAATATTTCTACAAAAGCCACCATATGGTTTCTGAGAGAGATGATGCAGTTAGGACATCTATTTGATATACCTTCCTTTTTGTATGAGTCCATCAAATTCCAACTACACCACTTTTTCGTCACCTCATTTTCATATATTACTTGATAATGTTTTATTTGTTCCTATATACCCATATAGTAGAATTTGAATGGATGGGTCTCAGTCTAATGGATTCAAACAAACAAAGAAAGTTTTTCTTTTATTGGGATGTTGATGTGATTCAGAAACCCAATAATGAGAGCTACTCCAAATTCATATCCTCTTATATGGATATTGCATACAAAATCATCCATAATGTCTGCCCCCCAAGAATCCTGCCTCAACAAAAGGAGATCCTCTAGCTCAATAAGGAAAATAGGGTGGTTTATTGGTATTTGTTTAACAACTACATTGAAATTAGGGTTTACAGATGTGAGCTCCCTCCCTACCGGTTCCCTGTTTTCATGACAATGAGGATATTTTCCTTAGAGTTCATTGGACAAATCATACACATGGATTGAATCCACTTTGTTCCTGCTAAGAAAGGCTATATGTTTAAATTGGGTAAGCCTATTGGTCCTTTCATTATGAATACTAGGCACTTCATCTAGATGATAATTTTCTAAAAGAAATAAATTTCGAAATGGGGGATATTTGGAATTATAACGTCCATGGTGTCATTGCAAAGAAAATAAAAAGCATTAATGCTTCGACATATGATCATGAATATAGGCCAGAAGTGGAGTGGAAATCTAACTTTGATTCCCAGTCTATTAATATAGAAATGGATCTTGAGACTTTAGCAACAATGGACAAGGCACAAAAAAGGAGTGTAGATGAGACTGAAGATGTGGAAATGGAAGATGTTGACACCAACAAAAGGGCCAAAACCAAAGAAGTAGTGGAGGAAGAGATTGAAAATAGCTTGACGAAGGAAAAGCTAGATCAACAAGGCTTACAAGTGACCTTAGAAGACCCACTGCAAGCTTATTCGTCCTCATCTATAAAGGTACCCCTTCTAAGTTTGGTTGGGAGTTCAACAATGACATAAGGTAGTTGGCCTATAGGGAGAGCAATAGACAAAAGAAACATAAATATTAGAGAAGATATGCAACAACATCTGCCATCACATTCAGTCCCTTACTAGACTAGACTCCTCATTGCTATGGACCCGGAGAGGAATCAGATGAAGTTATAACTACACCATCCCTCGACATAGTCCCTCCCATCAGGTCCATAATTTAGGGCTTTGGATGTATCTCTAGACCTGAAAAGTGTCCCTCTGGCTCAAAAAATCATTTTCCATAGGTAAGTGGGAGAAATATTCTATAGTGAACTAAGCAGGAATGCCATGACCATTAGAAAAGATGAAAAGTTTGTTGGAGAACACTACAATGAATATTATGCAAGAGCTAACTATAGAGCTCTATATATGAAAAATTAGAACTTCAAGGAACTGATTGTAAAACTGGGAGTGAACCTAGAAGACAAAGCTACCTTAGAAACTCTTATCCAAAGTTCATAGACTAAGATCCAAGAACTGACGCATAAGAGGAATTTTCTTGCTAGTGGAGATGAGCAATCTAAAGAACTAGCATAGGTGGATGAAGAAAAAGATATTTTGTCCAAGGATATAATAGATTGAAATAACAAAGTGATGGCCATCAGACAATAGATAAAATCTCCAACATAAAATTGACTCCAATATTTGTGTAGTGCTTGTGCCAAAAAATTCTCAGAATCCCACTCACCAGATCACTAAAACGTTCACTTAGATGAAACTCTTAGAAGGATAACTCAAGAAGGTACATGTGGATTTAGATAATTCCAAATGTGCCTTTGCACAAAAAGGGAAACAGTTGGAGATTGCTAAGATAAATGCAAAACTGATTAACAAAATTATATAGGCAACAAATCAAGAAATCACTGAGCTTAAAGAGAGCCTAAAAGTTAACATGTCTCTCGTTTAGGCCAAGTAGATAATATGGGATTAAGTGATAACAACGATGAATAATAACTAGGAGTATATGATTGTGATGGCAGAGAAAAAAGTTGTAATCAAGGACTATGAGTTCTTAATTTTATTTTCCAAGGAGGAGAATGAAAATAATGCTAAGATAGCTAAAAGATTCAATCATTATGTAAATGAAAAATCACTCAGTGAGTGGAGGACCATAGAAGTGATATATCAAGTGAATGAAATCATGAAGGTCTCCAAAATTATCTAGAAGGATGGTGATATAGTTAAGGCTTAAGAATGTCTGGTGAAGGTGTTGAAGGATGTAGCTGCTTTTAAGTCAAGGTTTGAGCAGAGGGTCCAAGTAGGCTTGCCCAACTACTGGGACCTCATAGGTGGATTAATACCATGGCAGGAGTCTAGTCAAATGCTGGTAGTGGCTAAGAGTAGAGTTGATTTCTCACACAACAATACCTTCTCCTTAAAGGGAAAGACAGTGGTGAGCTATCTAGGGAGAGATTTCCAATTGCTAGGGATGGTGAGGGCGTTGTTTTTCTCTAGGCCAAAATATGCGTTCCTCATAGGTCTTAATATCTCCTATCAAAACTTCTTTTGCTCTCCTCTACTGAGTCCATCACTCTACCAGAAATGTGACTGATTTGTCAACCGCCCTCAATTCCAGATCATCGATGCAACAAATCTTCCTCCATAACCTTTCTAGCGGAGATGAACATATTTTATGATAATGTCAATCATGACACCTTACTGTTTTATGTTTTTTGTAAATATTTTATTTTAAGAAATGAAATCAAATTAGTTAGGGTTTTTTCAATATAACAGTGCAAGTAGCATGCTTATATCGTTATGTTTTGATGAATCATTGGTAAATCAAGAAGGAATATTTTGTAAGGGCTACCCATCCTCAGACCCTTATATAGAAGACTATTTATGATTCGTTTTGAGGGGTTCCAAATTTTGTTTCGAAAGGGGCTTTGGAATTCTTAATGGAGAAATGGAAATTGTATGCTCTATCTAAATATTAATAAACAATTTTGGTGATTCTTCTTGGATAAGGCTATAGTATGTACTCTCTTTTATGTTTATCCCACTCATTTGTGCTTCTTCTTAGATGACATGTAATAGTAACTGCTGGATTTAGTTTTATGAAATCATGGATTCATCTATGTTTAATATTGAACTGAGATTCATGTGACTAATGAGATCTAACGTCCTTAATATGCACTCCATGTAATATGAAATATCAGTAAAATGTTTATTCCTTCATTTCTTACCGAAGTCTGATGCACAGGATTATATTTTTATCCCTATGTATTTGAATTCTCTTCTACATATTCTTATTTCACACTTTTTACAATTACTAATGAACTATATGCTTATATAAGTTAGCCACCAGATCTTAATATTTAAGTCTTCATGAGTCTACTTTGATATAAATGGTAATTTACCCTCTTGAAAGAGATTCTAAATAAATTATATGAAAAATATGTTCAATGTTGAGTATAAGTGAACAATTGCAACAAATATTTCAAACACTCTTTAAGATATCCTAGTTATTGGTCTCTCCTCAACCCGGGGGTTGTCTCTAGGAGCTACAACATATTTTAGTGTCGTTATTGGGGACTGAATTATAACATTTTTCTTGCGTATGACAACATATTATAACACCATTACCTAGGATCGAATTAGAACATTTTCCCTGGGTATGACACTTGTACACCCCTTTGTTTGGTGAGAAATAGGGGTTGGGGTTGAATATCTCTCAACTTAGTGATGCCACTGTTTAAATATTGGTTTGATCACCATGGATTTCAAGAGGCTTCATACATGTTTTGAAACTTCTCAACAGAAAACTTCCCATGTATTTGACCTTGAAATAATCATATCTAGGAGGGTTTGGAAATAGAGGACTCCAATTATACCAGATCTTGTGATCTAATTTCTTGGAGTGTTGACTTCTAGCTCTCAAAAGGTTGAGATAAACTACCTTGAGTCCTCTTCCAGGGCCTTGGAATATTCAGAAGAACGTTTCCATCTATTTAGTTCATTTTCCTTAAGAGTTAAATCTAAAGAGGCTTTTGTCAGTACACCTCCTTTCACATTCCATACTTTCCCAGAACTTGAATAAGTCAAATATATCCTCATAAATAGTTTGTCCCAGAGAAATTCTAGTATTCCATCTTAGTGCTAGTTAGCTACAATTCATACAGGTCCTCAATAAGGCCCTGTGGTAAATCATCTACCACCTCCATTACAGAACAAGATTATCCATGGTTTTCTTCTTAATAGAGATGTTGCACTCAAATTTCCACAACCTCTAAATGGGTTGCCACAAGACTAAATTAAAATCTTGCCAAATTTCACTGTAGAGGATGATATTTCAGCCCAAAATCATATACAAACTTTCTATGGATTTGCTGAGAATTTGAATGCGGAAAATTTGGACATGGTCCTCACACTTGTTATTCAGTATTTGGATGGAGAGGCTAGAAAATGGTTCAAGATCCTCCCTAATGATTCTATTAATACTAGAGAGGATATGAAGATCTATTTCATGTGGAAATGGGGGCAGAAATGGGACCATGGGATTATCCTTATAGAATTTAATGCAATGGAGAAAAAACACAATGAAGATGTTTCAAAATTTATAAAGAGGTTTAATAAATTATATAATAGTCTTGCACCTTAAACATCCATAGGTTATTTCCAAAGTGGTTTTTGCTAGAGCCTTGGAACCATAGTTTGGGTTTCCCTTAGAGAAATAAATTCTTGTACTCTAGACCAAATCCAAACAGATGCCCTGGAAGTTGAAGCAAATTTCATCTCCACTGGAAAGAGGAAAAGGAAGGTTGAATATGGTGACAGGAGGAGGGGAAATGAAGAGGCCAGTTCTTTATGCCATTTGAAGGAAACTCAAGAACATAAGCTACATGATATGATCAAGTTAAGAAGTATTTTTTTATAATAAAATCGTGAAATTGGAGTTGGAGAACAAAAACCTTCCTGGACAGAGTCAACTAGCTCCTAATAGAAATGTTAACCCCCAGTATAGGAGGTATCCCTTGCATATCTTGCAAAGGGAGAGAAAGGATCAACAAGATGATATTCAACCTCGTTTGTATTTAGAAGGTGATCCTGAGGAGGTTGTTGAAAAAAATATAGAATTTCAAGAAAACCATTTCTCTTCTCTCTCATAGGGAGAAGGGGATGACGTGGATTCCCCTCTAGATGATGATGAGATAAATAGTTATTGTAAATAGTTTGTTGACTTCATGCAATCCCAACTACACAGGAAATATGATCTTAGGTCATCTAGGAAAACATCCATGGGGCAAGATCAGAATGAAGAAACTCTTCACCCAAGTCCCCCTATTCCAGCAGGTAAAGGGAGGAAACCACTCAACCTTGTATCACTAACAAAAAAATAATCCTCTAATCCCATTCCAAATGAGTCTGGAGCCTCCAAAATAGAGAAATGTCCCCCATAGATAAAGCCAATTTTCAATGAGAACAAATAACCTATTGAGTCTACTAAAATTGATAGAAATCCCTCTGCCTTCAGTCTTCAAAAAGAGTTGGAGAAAGTCAAAATAGTTGACCCTTTGACTAAATTATTGAAACAAACCAATTATAAATCTCAAGTGTCTCAAATTATGAGTTCACCCATAATTACCCCCCTATAAGATAGTCGTAACCTTCAAGAAGAAAGGCATATGATTATGTTGGGATCGCATGTGGAGGAGCACGATCCTTGCACTCCTCCATTTCATGTCACCTTGGTGACTCATGACTTGCTACTACATAATTGTATGCTTGGCTCATGAGCATCTCATAACTTAATGCCATTGTTTGTGATCAAATAGTTGGGACTACAGATAAGAAAACCATACAAATATCTATACTCATTTGATTCTAAAATACTAAAGTACTTGGGTATGATCAAGAATCTAGTGGTCAATTAAGCTCAAATCCAAGAAAAAAGTATAGTAATGGATATCCCTGAAATATTTGGTATGATTTTTTTAGGTCGTGGAGAATGAAAATTGGGGGTTCCATTAAAATGTATCTGAATTATGTTACTATTCTCATGTTTGATGGAGAGGAGCTTTGATTATATAGGGAATATAGATTTGTGAAGATAGTTACAAAGACAGGTTGTTCAAACAATGCTCATGTGTATGGTAAAGAGAAGGATTTTTCTTATCTACTATTAGAAGAATATGATGAAATCATGGGAGATACCTAGGTGGACTTTTCTACTTAGCTAGGTAAACATCTACTTGAACATGGCTAGGTATGGAAATTATATTTTGATGGTTCTTACTATAGGGAAGGAAATTGAGCAGGTGTGTTGTTGGTATCCCCACAAGGTAATTTTATCACTTTTCCCCTTCAGCTGGAAATGGAGGCCACACATAATGTAGTTTAATATGAAGCCTTATTTTTGGGGTTGCAAGTTCCCAAAAACCTTAACATTGGTTGCTTGACTTTGTTTGGGGACTCATAATTGATGGTGAAGTATGCAAAAAATGAATGTCATACCAAACACCCAAGATTCAGGTGTTACATGAAAGAAGTATGGGATTTTGATGAAAACGTTTTATTAGCCTTCAATATTCAGTTCTTTCACAAAGAACAAAATAGGATGGTTGACTCTTTGGCAATTGTTGTTTGTAATTTTAAACCCCCTCAAAAACCATTGCTCATATATGAGGTTGAGGTCAAAAATAGGCCTTGAACACTAGACAATGTGAAGCACTTGTAGATATTTGAACATGAGGAACATATCAAATGATTTATGGAGGTTATTGGGGAATTCTCAAACTCACTAATTGATCAATAGGATGAGGGATAACAGATGAACAATAGGTAAAGTTTATGGAGGAATCTATTGTTGGTCACAAAATATTGCAACTAAAGGGAAATACCATCCTCAGAGGGTTAGTTCCATTGGAAAGGACTTTAAACTCAAATGATGTGGTTGCTAAGCCAACAGAGTAAGATCTTGAGAAAGATGTCGAAGATTGTAATATTGGTACAGAAGGAGATCCAAGATTCATCAAATTAGCTAAAGGAGTCCATAAAAAATACAAAGAAAGGTACCTTAACCTTTTTAATGAATATATGGATGTGTTTTCTTGGTCATATGATGATTCGAAGACTTTTGACACCAGTTTCATACAATACAAAATTCGTTTAAAAATTGGAGTGAAGCCATATAAGAAAAAGATCAGACAGATTGACCCTTTGTTACTCCAATCAATTGAAAAGGAGGTGAAGAAAATATCACAGGCTAAGATTATTGTTCCTTTAATGTATTCATATAGGGTAGCAAATTGGTCCCTGTACGAAAGAAAAATGGGCAAATAAGTCTATGTGTATATTTTAGAAATATGAATAAGGCCTCACTAAAAGATAGCTACCCTCTACCTAAGATGGAATACATTTTGCAGAAATTAGAAGTGTCTACTCGAATGTCCATGATGCATGGTTTCTCTAGATATAATTAGGTCACTATACACTCTGGGGATCAAAAGAAGAGGACTTTTACTACACCTTGGAGAATGTTTATGTGTACCATAATGCATTTTGGCCTCATAAATGTTGAGCTACTTTCCAAAGAGAAATGGATATAGCATTTGTTGGATAATAAGAGAAATTTGTAGTGATTTACTTGGATGACATCAATTTTTTCTCAAAAACAGATGAAGAGCACTTTAAACACTTGCAACTCACTTTTTCAAAATACGAGAGGTATGGCATGTCTTTAAACCCTAAGAAATTAGAGTTTTCTTTAAGTGAAGGGAGTTTATTGGCCCAGTTGTGGAAAAGGAAGGAGTGAAAGTTGATCCAAAAGAGTGCAGGATATTCACAATATTCCATTTCCAAGGAATAAGAAAGAAATCCAGGTTTTCTTTGGGAAAATTAATTTTTTAAGGAGATTTATATCAAACTATGCTGAAATTGTCAAAGAAATCACATAAATGTTGAAGAAAGATAAGGAAGTCAAGTGGACTATAGAAGCCTAGGAGTCATTCTCTAGATTATCAGAGGCCATTTCTCATCTCTTCTTTTTCCTCTTCTAACACAGTGGAAATTGTTTTATTGCAAAAAAACAGTGAAGGATAGGAACAACCAATTGCATTTTTCAGCTAGGTGTTGCAAGATTTTGAGCTAATATACAACATTTAGAAAAAAAAGCCTATGGCTTAGTCAAGACTCTGAAGGATTTTAAGATTTATTTACTGCAATCCAATAGGTGTTGTAAAAGATATTCTCATACATGTTGACAGTGAAGGAAAGGGAGGAAAATGGATTTCTAATATTCAATAATATTATATGGATATAAAACCCACTTAGTTGATCAAGGGGTAGGATTTAGCTAAATGATTATCTTAAGATAACTCCCAAGCCTTGGGCATAAGCCTACTAGAAAATTATGAAGGAGAAAGTAGAGGAGAAGAGGAGCAAAGGAATATTGAGACCTCAACACAAAAAACCCAGATCAAATACCTAGTCTAGCATTGGTATAAATATCTTGTCCATTATTTACTTTTTATGAACTACCCATTGAATTTTGACAAAGTCAAATACAGGGCCTTGAGGCTAAAAGCTTAGAATTTTGTTATCTCAAATGGCCAACTGTACTGGAAGGACGCGGTGGAGATCTTGCTATTATGTCTTGTAGAAGAGGAGATTCCTGAGGTGATTGATCAATAACATAGTTGTGTTTGTGGGGGACATTACAGTCAAAGAGACATAGTCCATAAGATTCTCAAAGATGGTTTATGTTGGCCTAAATTATTTAGTGAGGATCAAACATATGTTAGGGTTTGTGAAAAATTTCTATTTTTTCTAGAGAAACAGAGGTTGGCACCCCTCCCCTTGATCCCTATTTTTGCAGAAGAACCCTTTAGACAATGGGAGATAGGATTCATTGGAGAAATACACCCACCATGTAGTGGTTAACAAAAATGGATACTTACAGACACTGACTATTTCACAAAATGGGTGGAGGCCATCCTAACCAGAGATGAAACCACTGCAGTGGTCATCAAGTTTATGGAGGAGAATATCCTTGCTATATTTTCTTTTCTAAGGAAGATTATCACTAATCATGCTCATGTATTTAGTCAGCCAAGTTTATTAGTTTCTACCAAAATTATAACGTCATCGTGGGCATATCCACCATCTACTATCCACAGGGAAATGGACTATATGAATCTTTAAACAAAACTCTAGTGAGGATTCTGAAAAAAACCATATTAGAAAATCAGAAAAACTTAGGCTCACAACTGAAATTTGCATTGTGTGCCAATAGAATTACTACCAAGAGGTCAACTCGGAAGTCTCCTTTTCAATTGGTATATGGAAACGTTGCAATATTCCCTATCCAACTAGCCATTCTAGTGGCTAAAATTCTACAGGATGTTGAGGAGGAGCCCAATTCCCTGACCAGGAGAATAAATCAGCTGGTAGAAATGAAATAAACTAGAAGGTTGGTAATTCAGAATCTGATTAAATATCAAAAAAAGATGAAGGCTCTTTTTGACAAAAGGGCAAGAGACAAATCCTTACTGTTATAGCTCCAAATCTCACTCTTATGGTTTGTGATGCTGCACTCATGGCCTAGGGCAACCCCTCCTTCCAGGCCTAGTCCAAAATTTAAAAAACAGTGTTTTGTCCCTTATACGTGACATTGCCCTGAGTTAAACGCGTGTATAAGCGGGTAGGCATATACCCAACCCGTGTATATGTATTAAAACACTTAAAAAAATATAAAACTCCTTAATTTCGGGCGGAGATCGCAGGTTTTACCTGCTGATCACTTGTTAGTGCCCGTGGCCCAACTGTTCCCAACCAAATCCCAACTAAAAAGCTACTTTGGGAGAGGTATAAAAAAACCTCAAAGGGAAGGCCTAAGGGAGGAGAGAAGAGAGAGAAAGGTTATTATATTGAGATTTTTCCCCTAATCAGGTCTGAAGACCCTTGTGCCTTCTGCACTTCCCCCATTTGTAAAGGAAACCCTTGTTTCCTTGTTTGGAGCCTGTGAAAGGTGACTCAGGTGAAATTATTCCTTTTATGCATTTTATTTGTCTATAATAAAAGAAACATGTCTTGGTTCCTGATATAAATATTATTTATTTTTATTATATTCATGTTGGAATTCATATGTGAATGGTTGTTTAAAGTTCATAGCTAACTACCTTCCTTTATAACATGAAGATGATTCCTTTATAAGTTTTTGTCCATATATTGTTGTGTTCTTTGGAATTGGTTGTTTTGCAGGACAAGAGAGCAAAAGGAGCTTGAAGAAGGGTTTTGACCCTAAAGGACCTTCTCAAACGTACGACCTAAGGTACGCCCCTCTTAATATAGAATTTTCTTATAATAGCATAATGGTTGTGTGAATGCATGTTTCTCTTTATAGACAACTTTCAGTCTACTAGGGTTTCAACCCAAAAGACCTAGGGGAACATTTCCCTCAACAGAAT